>JAAMPD010000002.1:0-185790 GCA_025266255.1 Trissolcus basalis
CAACCGATTTATTTAATTAACAATGTTCATTTTTAAACTGATTTAAATCATTCCTTTTCTTAATCGGAAGTTGTCACAATTGATTAAAACACTGTTCAGCCTCACAGCAAGACAGTTGTTAATCAAAAATTGTAAATAAACAACCGATTTATTTAATTAACAATGTTCATTTTTAAACTGATTTGAGTCATTCTTTTTCTCAATCGGAAGTTGACACAATTGATTGAAACACTGTTCAGCCTCACAGCAAGACAGTTGTTAATCAAAAATTGTAAATAAACAACCGATTTAATTAATTAACAAGATTCATTTTTGAACCGATTTCAACCATTCCCCTTCGTGATCGGAAGTTGTCACAACTGAATAAACACTGTTCAGCTTAACAGCAAGACAGTGTTAATCAAAGTTATAAATAAACAATCGATTTATTCAATTAATAAATTTCATTTTTGGAATCAATCGAATCATTTTTCTCTCTGATCGGAAGTTGACATAAGCGTTAAAACACTATCCAATTTAACCACAAGATAGTTGTCAAACAAATTATAAATAAACAACCGATCACTAACATTCATTATTAATAATTTCCCCCCTTCATCGGAAGTTGTCGCAATTGTTAATACGACTGTTTGACTTGACAAAAAGATAGTTGTTAACAATTAGTGAACAAACAACCAACTAAACATTTATCTTCTCTCGAACCGAAATACTCTTCTGCCATTGCTTCGTTTACTTTCGAATCAACCCTTCATTCCACATACCACATTTCTACCCCGAACCCAATATAATTATTTCCCTTTATTCTATCAGTGGAAAGTGGACAAATCGAATGCGTCCCCAGATCTTCCGATAATTGGGAATCTTTAGATGAAATTTTGTTTGGAGATTGCAACTCCGCTCCAAGCTCAGACGCCTCTCCAGCTCTTGCGCTACTTCCTTGCAGTTCCGTTGCATCCGACTCTTGCAGCACCGCTGCACTTAACTCCGCTGATTCCGTCATAAATAAAAAATTGAAGTTCCAAATAAAAAGCCTTGTACGATTAGTTAGGAGTCGCGCCGAAAAGCGAAACCAGACAGAAATATTAAATAGAATAACCTCGCTTCGCAACGAGCATAAGGGAGAAGAATTATTGTTGAAATTAAAAGAATTAAAAAGTGAACAAAGCACAATAAATGTGCAGTTAAATCAATATAATGATAATAGAGTTGTAAATCAAATCGTAAATATTAAACCTCTCCCTAACCCTCTGAACGAAAGCGACGGGAACTTAGCGACCTTTTATAGTAAATTTGAAGATGCCCACGTTTACGCGGGCTTGCGAAAACTCTTTACTAAACCCGAGTTCTTGGCTCATGTGAGTTCAGTCGGTAGAGCAGAAATGAAAAGGTTGAATAAAAATAAAAATGAAATCATTATAGAATAATCTGTTAAATAATCAAAAAGGACAATTGATATGAATAAATTTCGTTTTAATTAATTTATCTTGTTATTTTTCCACCTCACTCCTCATTCATAAAATAACCTCAAATCTAGTTAGAACTTGATTTCTTTGATTGCCAGTTTTATATCAGAATTGTCGTGTGGAAACTGTATTACTCTCCGGACGTAACAATATTAAAAGTTTAAAATTAGGAAAATTATAATCTCAAGGGATTGACAAACGAACAAACGAACGAACGAAATGATTAAATGTCGAACCATCGCATCGGTCCGTTCACTTTGTTCCGTTCCGTAACGTTACGTGACGTGACGATCGTAAGAATGAAGCTAACCTCCTTGTGCCATCTACTTATGAGCGCAAGCGTAGCGTTCGTTTTGACGTGTCAACTTCATTCGGTTCAGGTGTATCATATGGACGTTAAATTCACGCTTTAAAATGAAGAACAAAACAGAAGTAAGTAAAAAATATAAATCAAATTCATTTATTTATTGATTCTAATTTTGCAAAGACTATAACTATAGTGTAAGGAATTCTAAGCGTCAATTACTAAATGGTTTCTGAAATTTTTCATACAAAAACATCAGGCCACGTATTGTTGGTGCAATTTTCCGGTAACAATGTTTTCACTAATGGAATCAATTGATTTCAATATTTTTCGATAATTCATTCAGAATTACATAATTTGTACAATTATTTAAACAATATAAAATATTTCAACTGACCGGTTACAATTCATGGATTGTTTATAAGTTACCTAACCTCACTTTTCATTTTCAATTTTTCATTCCTGAAAAAAACTGATGAAAAACTGTTAATAATATTGAAACAAAATATAAATCAATAATTAAATTTTTTAATTTGAGAATCAAAAAAGAGTGAGGATGATTTTTAGTAACAATTTTAATGGCAATGCTGAATTTTTGCAGGTAGTAAAAGTAAACAAATGGGACGGCTGTGCAGTGAAAAATGCCTTAGACGATACAGTGAATAATGTCCTGACACAAAAATATAACTACACTGTTAATTTTGCTCTCGTTGATGGAAGGCTGATAATCAGTGGTTTCGCAGTTGGCGTTGCCATAATTGCACTCTTCTGGGATTCGATGTACCCGTTTCCAGAGTCCAAACCCATCCTAGTGGCTTGTGTTTCAATTTATTTTGTACTCATGGGACTCTTATCGCTATATATAACTTACAAGGAAAAAGGAATCTTTGTCGTAGCAACTCAGAGGTAAAAAATGTTTTTGGAATGATGAATGAATGAATTTATGAATCAACAAATGAAGCTAATTTAAATTTAATTTTTGCAGAGATCCGACTGGATTTGACCCAGATTTAACTTGGGAGGCGAGTTCGTATCTGAATAAATACGACGATAAATATAATTTGGTACTTACGCTGAAAAATCACAAAACCGGCAGCTCTCATGAAGAATCTGTCGTTAAGTCTGTGGCGAATTTCATTGATGAGAATGGAGTTGTCATCCCAGAATTAGTAGAAGCAGTTGTGAAACAAATGCACGATAATTTAACCACTAAGAAAGATAAATAAAAGAGTTTTCCAATTACTTTGGTATGTTTGTTTATAAGGTTATGTTATTTTTTCATTTGTTTTTACTTCTCACTTGTAAATAAAAGTTTTAGGCGAAATTTTGAATTTAGAAAAAATCGGACAAAAATATGAATGAAATATTTCATAGAATATAGTGTTTCTATTGATGCGAAATTGTATTTATCAATGAAAACATAGTGTTTTTTTTTGTCTTTGAGAAACGATTAAAATTCAATATTCAGTTCTTTTTTTCTATTTCAATTTGTACAATCATAAACATGAAAGACACTTGTCATTTAAATTTAATATTGATTTTATATTGTTGGTGTTATATAAAAACCCTTTCTCATTCAAAATAAGTTATTTTTAAATGATGAAACGTCTTTGTTATAAAATAGAATTGAATTTACTGTTATCCTTACATAACTGATAACTCTAATTAAAAATTTTATGTACATAATGAATTCTTGTTGGATAATAGTTAAATATCGACTCACAGAAAATAAATTGAAAAACAAGATTTGACGTTTGATGATATTGAAAAAACGGAAATAAAACATAAATAAAATATTAGTTCATTGAGTTCGAATTTATTCACACGATTTTTAGTACAAAATAAAAGAAAAATACAAGTCTTCATTTATAAAACAGAGAAAACAAAATTTGTTCAACAAAGGAAAAAAAATCAGTCGTTGTAGGTGAAACGAGAGAACAAAAATGATTACAATGAGATACGAAAAACATGATTTTTTATTCATGATGGACATGGTGAACCAATTTCGAAGACAAATGTTGTCTTGAAAAGAATTGTAACTGTTAGTAAAGCGCACAGAGCAAGTTTAAGACTTGTGCTTCTTTTTCCCATCTTCCACTGCTTTGATCGAGCTCGGCAGCGTTGATCCAGGATCAAACAAATGCAAAAAAATCAATCTCTATCTTGAATTTTCGTCCAGGGACACCTGTGTCTCGGCGTTTCATCTTGTCGAACGTATTTACAATCGGCTTTCATAAAATTGTCTGCGTATCATTTCATTTTGCTTGTCCAATAAATATAACAGATCTGGCAGGGTTTTTTCTTTCAATCAAATATGTCACGGTTTCGTGCAGTCTTCAATCCGATTATCTAAAAAGGGACAATCAGAAACAAAAATTAAAACTGAACTAAGTTCAAAGATAAAACATAAGAAACTAAACAAAACAGAATACGGAATAAAATAATAAATAATGATGATAAAATGTTGGGTTACTATAGACGCCACAAAAATGTACAATATTGAGGCGAGAATCTTTCACCATCTTTATTTAACATGATTGTGCAGTGACAAACGCAAGATAGCCTAGGTCACGAATAATCATGTAAAATAAAAAAAAATCACATCTGTTCATTATCAGGCGACAAATTTGACAATTAAAGAAAGAGAGCAAAATAACATTCTGTACAGAAGTAAACTCACAAAAACATCTCGATAAATTTGCGGTTATCTAAAAAATTTGTTTAAAATTTCTCCTCCAAAAGACCGTGTTTGAAGAACATCATAACAGGTACGGAATCGCCATCAATTTCACGGTATTCCATCATTCCTACGAGGCCATCGATGTCCATGGATTCACCAGTGAAGAACTGCAGCTCCTTGAATCGTCCTAAGATGTCTTTCATTACTTTGTTAATATTGGTTTTGAATACTTCGACCTGGTCTGGTTGTGTTTCTTCCAGTTTGGTAACTAATCTGTAAAACATTATTACATTAATATTTCATTCTTATTTGCATGTAATAGAATTTTTGTGTTAAATATTTTGATTCAATTCGTACTTCTTCATGAAATCCTTCAGGTAGACAGTGTAAGATTTCTTGTCAGGGAAAGCATAAGTTTCCTGAAGTCGGTGATTTAAAACAATGTCGACGCCACTTTCAACTGCCTCATCAGTGCCTTCGTCAGCTTCTTCGGCAGATGGATTGAATCCTTCGATGGTGATCTCGCCATTCTTTCTCTGGACGAGCTATAAAAAATATAAAAAAATCAAACCATGTCCAATCATCTTTGTTTTATTTGTTCATTAAACAGCTGTCAAATATATTACCTTGCCATAAACTTCGTACATGACATCGTCGATGAGTTTCATTTTGTAGGTGTCAGAGAACATCTCGTCTCCTGAAAAAATAACGGTGGATTAGTTTTCAAACCAAAACAAATGTTATTTTTCAATTAAAAGTAAAATAAATATGTAAATTGACACCACCCCGAAATTATAATTTGGTTTCCATTTTCGTGACATGAGTCAACCGACACATCATCAAGCAAGGTTAAACTTTGTATACATCATTAAGACCCAAACAAACAGTCTAAACAAATCGGAGCCTACTTGAAAAAACGAGTTCAAATTCAACGGTCAACATCAAATTGATGATTCGTATTTGAAGTTAGATAAGGTGCAAGTAAACTTATGATTTATAGGTTATAAAATCTTTCACCGATTAAGATTATTGTTTAACAAAATGTGACAGAATCTGAACAGCTGGAAGTAAGGATTTTAATATTTTTCGACAATTTGTGAGATAACGATTGATGAAAGTTTGTCTAACTGAAAAGCATGAAGGACTTTATGTTAGGGTCAAACGTCAACCCGCTCCGATTTTTGGATTGAGAAATTTACAACTTTCAGAATGAATATCAGAAAAATAAACGTATCACTATATTCCTCTGGGTTTGAAGATTTTACTCACCGGTGAAAATATCCTTGAAGATCTTCATTTTGGAAGATGGAAAAAGATTTAATTACAGCTACAACTAATAACGGCACAGTCACCCAAAAGAGCAAACCGGAAGGGGTCGAAGTGAAACGAGAAAGTGAACAAGGAGCAAACGAAGCACTGCTTAAGTCAAACACGATCCTGACGCGTCCGGCACCTAGTGACTTTCGTAAAATTACTAGACAACAAACGGTTTATATCTCTTTATGAAAAATGAACTAACTATAATTGAATTTTCTTCACAGTAAAAATGAATGACAGGATTTGCAACTAATTTATCATAAAATCATGACAATTACTATGAATAAATATCTGACTATGAATAGTTAATGATACAATTTCAAATCGAACTAGGAAAAAGTTATTACCAACTGTTTTATTTGTTGACCAGCATTGTATTTCTTGCCCGCGTTTTTTAAATATTGTTTTTATAAATATAAAAAAGTATAAACATTATCAAATAAACAATATGAGATGAAAATTAAATTTGGTTTTCGAATAAATTTCAAATATTTGAATTTTGGTTTCTTATCCAGTATTAATTATCATGATAAACCACATTTAGGTACCTTTAACATTCATCAGATTTGGTAATTAGCAGATAACATTTGTTCGCAGTAGTCATTAACGCGCGAGTAATTGTTCGAATAGGATCATTTATGTAATGCTTTGATCTGAATCTTAAATAAATACAGTTGCAAAAGAAATTGTCATTTTGTGGTGAGTTGGAAAAAAGAGAACAATAATTGAATATGAAACAGTACCAAAAAAGTTTATGTGTTTATTAATAAAATTAAATTAAACAATAATAATAACGGAATAAATTGAATAATAATAAATAAAAAGAATTAAATTAAATGAAAATTTAATTGAATAAAACAGTATGAAAATAGATAAAATAAAAAACAAAATGAAACTGAATAATAATTTTTTTCGAGTCAAACTAAACTATTTCATTTCAATTTCGCAATTATTGATTCCAGTATATAATAATTTTCCAGGTCAGAGTTCACATGAAACAGTTGGTAGTGCCGAACGAGTCAAGGCTATTTTCATTTACATTGGTATCTTTTTCAACCTGAATCTAACCTTACAACCCCGGTCAATGTGAATATCTCTGAAGATAATTAAGACCTCCAACAAAAGAATTTGTCACAGGTGAGAGTTCCCTTAAGTGAGTAACTTTGATTTGACCTTGCCAATGATTCTCGGCTTTGTCATTTGTTTATCTTATCTTCGATTCTGAATTGCGGTTCGTTGGCCCAACTGAGGTTTTAAAATCCGAGTCAACTCTATGGTACGTATGAACTGCGGTCAAAAAAATCTACGTTTCGAGTTGCGGTTCGACAAGTGACACCAAAAACTGATAGCAAATAGCAACAATGGACAACCCGGAGGTCAAAGTAGAGGCTCCGCTGATTCAAACGATGCTCAGTGAAAAAGGTCACGAGCTCATTGTAGTGGAAAATTACAAGTACCGGAAATACAGGGTTGCAAAACGAAGCGGCGAAACGTGCTGGTGCTGCACGAAAAAAAATTGCCTCGGAAAGATTTTCACCAAGGGTAAGGACCTGGAGATTACTCAGTTCCGGGGTGTGCACTCGCACCAGCCGCTGTCGACCGCGATGATCAACCGACAACAGATAAACAATGCCATAACCTTGAGTGCCAGAAAATTCTGTAACGGTGGAACGAGAGTGAACAAAAGGACTCGCAGGATTCAAATAGATAAAAATATTTTGAAAACTCTTGGTGCCACCGATGTCAAGTACATTGAAAAAAATGCCAGTCGGGCGCAGAATGTTCGACAAAGTCAAATTGCTGCTTTACCAAATCAAACAGAGGCTGTGATGCTGCTGGAAGTTGATGGCCGGATGACCAACGAGGATAAATCGAAAAGTCGTGACATTGATAGTAACGATTTTGAATACGAGGATATTAAAGTGTTTCCAGGTTGTTTCATTGGTTTCCACTTTCCATACGATTGTCCGTTTTTTTCGATCACATTTCGGTCACCTCAATTTGTCTTTTCCATGTTTTAATTTTTGTCATGCCCTGTTATTTATATTCTGTTGTCATTCAGGTTTTCTAATGACTGTTGTATTTTTTTAGCATTAAACATGAATTTCACGGAAACTCAACTCGGTTTTATCGGAGGTGGTGTTATGGCATCCACCATTGTTGCAGGTCTCACAAAAACAGGTAAATTTTATTATAATTTCAACATTTTGTAATCATAAAAGAAATTGAAATTTGTTTGATAAATGAATGATATATTTTAACGAAAACGATTGAATAGAAGTAAATAAAATGAATTGTTCTTGAAAATTATTTCTTATTGATAGTATGTTTGTTTGATCATTTTTTAATTAATGAATTTTTTTCCAGAGACGTTCAAACCAGGGCAGATTTGGATGTCAAGTGCAACCGAAGAATCTCAAAAACGTTTGAAAAAAGATTTCAAAGTAAATACTGCGGATAACGGAACGATACTTAGTAAATGTGATATTGTTATATTGGCAGTCAAGCCAGATAAGCTTGACGAAGCACTTCGACAGGCATCTGAAAATTTCAACCGCGACAAAGATCGGCATTTTTTTGTCATTTCTGTCATGTCAGGAGTGACGTTACAAAGTTTAAAAGGGGTAATTTCGTTTGATCAGAGATCAATCATTTTAATTTGTGAGAGAGAAATGTTGTTGTAATTTTTTTAATGATAATATTTTATTTTACAGAAACTCCAACGTTTTAAACCTATACAAGTAATTCGTACGATGCCAAATACTCTTCTGCAGGTTTCAAAAGGAATAATTGGTAAAATTATTATAATGATTTTTTAAATTATGTCATCTATTATTTTTATTATTAGGGTGAGTAGTGCATCAGTGAATGGACAGTACCTAGTATATGGCAGTTGCATTGGAGTGACAGAGAAAGACAATGCCTTTTAAATGGGAGGACATTTACTGATACCAAATCTTAACTGTCCATTCACTGATGCATTCACCCTACTGAATTACTGATTGAAGATTTGAAATTTAAATTTAATATTTACAGTTTACAGTTATGATAATGAAAGCAGAGTTTCAAGTATATTTGAAAGTGAATATGAAGACAAACTCATTACATCTATTTTTTCACCTTTGGGAATCGCCGAAAAAGTACCTGAAAAATTAATCAATGCAATTGCTGCATTAGCAGGATCTGGTCCTGCGTATGTAAGTATCTAGAATTTAAATAATGAAACTGCACTATGAGTAAAAATTGTTAAAAATTCACAACGCTGTTAATAAAGTGAATAAAAAACACCAAAATAATAATAAGTGATCGGAATATTGTCAAAGTGTTATACGAGGATGTGGAAAAATGATGTGAAGTTTTGATAAAATGTTATGACGTTTTCATATCCTGATGTGAGAGTGTCCCAATATTGTGATTATGTACTTATTTTTATTTCGACGTTTTGCATTCACTTTAGTAATTGTGTTGTGAATTTTTGACAATTTTCTCTCTCAATGTGAAAAAATAAAATTAAAAAACCTAATTAAATATATAGAATTTAATATCTAATTTAATAATCACAATTTGAATTGTTTCTTTTTTCTATGTCTTCTTCTCTTTTTATGAAATTTTTCAAATCAAGTCAAAAGTGTCAAATTCGTGTTCTAATTCAAACTGAAACAATTAGGTGTACCTGATGATTGAAGCACTATCAGATGGAGCGGTAAGAATGGGTGTTCCTCGAGAAATGGCAATGAGGTTTGCCTCCCAACTTATGATTGGTGCAGGACACATGGTTCTGGAGACTGGCAAACATCCTGGTCATCTGAAAGACGATGTTTGTTCGCCAAATGGTACAACGATAACTGGTATTCACGCACTGGAACGCGGGGGAGTTAGGTAATGACTGAAATTCTATCATTTATACGAAATCATCGTCAAACTTTGTATTACAAATTAAGATTAACGTATTTTTCCTTTTCTTTATAGGGGGCATTTAATGAATGCCGTTGAAGCAGCAACACGAAGAGCAGATGAAGTGAGCAAATTGATGAACTAATTTTGCAGATTGCAGAGTTTTACCAATCGGTTGTGTTTAAGATTACGAATGAAGTTTTGCAAAGAATAGAAACTGTTTTAGTCTCTAAACTTGTTTCTTTGCAAATTTTTGCACGAAATATAAGATATTTCATTGTATGATTTTATTGGAAGTATGATTACGTTAATGATCATAGATGTTAAATTTCTATAGTCAATTTTCAACAATTGAAGAAAACTGTTGAATGTCAAATCATTCCTATTTCAATCATTGAATGAAACTCAAAGACTACAAAGAAAGAAACTGATGTTTGATTGTTTACCAAATATTGTAATTGCGTGTTAACACGATGTGAGGAGTTAGATTATAATAATTCGAGTTCACGAACATAGTTAAATAAAATATAATTTTATCAAAGTTTTGAAACATCGTTGATAAAGTTGCCTGAACATAGGTGCTTTTAAGTGAATTATTAATGACGTCATATGATGAGAGCAACTCTATTAAAGCTGCGAATAATACTTAAGCCTTTATTTTAATAAATAATTAGCTCGAACGTTATTTATTAATTTAACCATAATGGTCCCGTTGATTTTTGATGACTATTTTATAAAGTTTAAAAACCGTAAGATCGAGCATGCAAAATCGATCCTGCGACGTTGACTCGGGTGATATAAGCATGTCGTTAATTTTGATTACCATATAAAGGATCCTATTAAATTTTTGCGACTCAACATGTTTCCGTGCGCAAAATTTGATTTTGCGGTAACTTGGTAGTTGTGTATGTACTTGGCAGTGCAGGTACCAAAAGGAACTTTGTCGAGTTAATATTTATGCACATAATAATTGTGCCAGTTAATGTTCATCAGTAATAATTATCATAATACACCTTGCACGTTCACGCACTTACAAGCTCCCATACTTTATAAACCCATTCAATTTTCGTGTTAAATCATTAAGCCCCAGCCTGATTTACTCGTTCGCGGTGTAACTTTTAATGGAAAAGAAACCCCGATGTATCGCGCGAGCGAGAAATTCAATTACAACCAACAACTAATTATCAGTTACGATAAATTATCAAACCGTGTTACCAATGATTCGAACCAAATTTTAAACCAACTGTTCTCCGCTACTGCCAATAACGAGCCAATCATAACTTTTTATCTATGTCATTTTATTTTAAACATTCTCGTTAAGTTCAGCTAATTAAAACTTGAAATAAAAAGTACAAACTTTTCAAAAATGTTGTTCACAAATCAATAGTCATAATTAATATTATGTACTTTTAATTGCACACACTCGAAATACTTTCAAATGTTTTTCATTCTGAAGTGATCAAATGTTTCTCTCCAGTTATTAAAATCTTAAAGTTTCTGTCTTTTTTGTGACATTAGATGTGGTTTGCTTTTGTCTTAGTAATAAATGTTAATCCGCCTTATTTAGTCATGCGAATATAAACAAGAAAATGAACATTTTTCAATTATTTTATAAATAAACTTTCGAAAGTCATGAATATTAATTTTTTTTTCAAATTATTGAAATCTTGAAGTTTCTGTCTTTTTTGTCAGGTTTATATTATACTTCTTTGTTTATTTCATTATTTCACAAGTAAAAGTTAATCGTACCTTAGTTAGTTATGCAAATATAAACAAGACAATGAAAAATTTTCGATTGTTATGAATAAAGTTTTTAAAGTAATAAAAATATAATTTCACATCAACTTGAAAAACGTCAAGGTTTCATTAGAGATAACTGCATATTTAATTCTGTCAGCGAAGTCGTAAAAATGAACAATGGGAAGATTGAAAATGCAAAGCTCCTGTCTCTTTTAAACTTTGTGCGCGGGAAGAGGGAAAATAAATGCTCCAGATAAACTTTCACCTAAAATATTCATCAAGTTTCAGACTGACTTCATTATTTGGGTTCAGATCGGATTGGACGTTCTCAAGAATGGCTTTATTGGAGCACGAGTGTGGCCAAGGTGCGCAACCCCGACTCCACCCAGTCCTCGAAAGTGAGCCGGCGCTACGTTTTGTCTTCGCAGTGAAAGGCTAATTTGTAAAAACAACCTGGATCGACCATTCATAGAGCACTTCATTCACAAACTTTAAAGACAATTTCGCTGACCGACTTCTGTTCTGAGATGATTTTTATGATGGTCTCCATTCACTAAAAAGGGATCGGTATAAATCAAACGAGCCACCTCAAAACAATGTTGTTTTCCACGACTCTAAAAAGCAACAGCTTTTAATTTAAAATTTTAATCTATGAAAATGTTATTTGTACCAGCATTTTCACATTTGAAAACAATGTGTCAGGTTTGTTACAAAGAGCAGTACGTTTTTTAAAAGCACGCGCTGTTGCGTCGTTTCGTTGAAATTATCTTAAACCCCTGTGGACTGTCGGCTTACAATGAGTTTCCAAAAAAGCGCAAAAATCGTACATTAGCATAAGCTCCTTACATGTGGCACGGCTCGTGACAGAAAAGTGCAGCTGGAGCGGACCTATCGAAAACCTATCGGGACAGGGATTAATCCCATAAATACGGAAATTATTTGGGGTCCGGGCGGGGTATCAAAACGATGGGGAGGACGCCAAGACAGAAAACGTGCGGATTCGGATTTATTTAATGAAAATCAAAATTAAGAAGATTAGGCCTTTGTTGGACCAAATGATAACAGTTTACGCAGTTGAGCTGCACGTAATGACATTGAAAGTGCTGCTAAATGTCCTCTTTCTTTGCGATCCTTTGATAATAATTTATTCTAATTTTTTGTTCAAATCTCATTATATTTTCTTTTCTGGTTTCTGTCATCTGCTTATTTATCACAGATTTTTCATTTCTATATTGAAATCAATTTTAATCTTGTGCTTTCAGACTCGCGAATGTCACCCATACGATGCTCGGCTTTTCGATGCCTTTCCAATTTCATTTCTCAGGTAAATAAAAAAATGCGACCCTCAAGTTGCTCGTCTTATGGCAAAATATTTAATTTTTAATTCAACTTTTAAAATTCAATATTTTAACCCAGCTAATTAAATGTTATTCAGTGGAAATAATTTTATAAAAAATATATTAAATTATATAATTTTCCATGTAAATTTGAACTTCAATGTCAAGTTGACAATTTGATTATGTAATGTAACAATTTAATGTAAAATCATGCGTTTATTTCATTCTTATAAACAATTGCAAAGTTATGTAATTTGTTATGTAATTTTACATAATACTAATAGAATTCAAAAAAGCATCTCTCAATCTCAAGTAAATCGACTTATATAAAATTCCACTAATTTAAATATAATTTTTTATTTCAAATGCAAAATCATATTCTGTTTATTTAATTTTTATTAAACAATGAAACAGTTATATAATTATTAATGAAATTGCATCTAGAAAATGTAAACGTTCATGGTAATGTAATTTTTAGAAAAGCAACACTCAATCTGAAGTCATTTGTCTTATGTAAAATATTGACATTTGATGGAAAACACATGTTATCCCAACTATGGCAAACATAAGAAAAATATTGGCCCGGGATTTAATTACATAACATTAATGCGGCGGACTAAGTAAATTTGAACATACTGTTACAATCAGTACATCTGTGCCTGTCTTGGCTTGTTCTCATCTCTGTTTGTGCATGACCTAGAATAATGAAAATCGTAATGTATATTGATGGCGAACCGAGAACGCGACTCGACCTTTTTATCTGGCGGTTTTTGTTTGCTCGTATTTATGATTCTGACATTAAAACAAATGTACTCTGTAATTCAGGGCGCACAAAAAATATAAAACTTCGCCTTTCAATTAGACGAACTTTGCGTTAGACAAAGTGCGCGTTCTCGTTGGTGGTGACTCTGTTAATTACGCGAAGGTTATGCCTTACACAGCTCATCACTATTGATCACTATTAATTCTCCACCGAGCTATTTAGTGCGTGGACGTCATCTCGTTATCTAAACACCATCAGGCACAACGACTCGGTGTTGTCAAACAATAAACATATCACATCCCGTTTCCTCGCTTTTTTTTTCTATTTCATACAGTTCCAGTGAACAATCACTTTTATGACCGCGCAAACTATGTAATTGCTTTTTATTCAAAAACTCGTCGGATTGCCGAATGAAATGGATTTTCAGTACCGATTGGTTTTTCAAACTCGGATGTTTTTAATCTGACATATATAACAACTTTTATGAACATTGTTATCTTTAATTGTAATATTAAATTGTTATCTGCAATTGTTATCTTGAATTTTAATCTAAAATTTTTATCTCGAGGTGTTATCTTTAATTCTGACATTTTATATATGGAATCTAAAAGTATAATCGTAGAAAATGTTGCGGCTGCAGAAAATTAACTTATAAAAACAAATTTAGGACACCGTTATTTTCAAGTAATCGTTAAAAATGTATAATTTTTCATGTTCAATGTAAACTTGTCTTTAATATTTTATTTCCAATTTTTATCCATACATTTTTGTACAAACGTGTTTTTGTAACTGTAAAATCTAAAATTCATAAAAATTATTTATTTAAAGATTATACATGTAAAGTATGATTTAATTATATAATGAAATTGTCACCTAAATTAATAATCTTAAATTTAGTAAAATTATTATTAATGTTGAAAATGTTGTGACTGCAGAATAATTAGTAAATAGCGGTTTAATTAGGATGTAAAATATGAATCGGGTATTATGAGCGGTATTAATTTGTGGAAATCGAATGTGGAGCAAAAAGAGAGAGGGATTTGGATTATGAAATTAGGTCTGATCTAATAGCTCGACTGCGATACGAAATTGCGTTTGTACACGTTCGAGGCGGGTAAACGCAGGGCGATTAATCGGCTGCAAATACTATATAGTGTACACTTCAAAAACGGAGTCATTAGGTGTATCACGCGATATAAGCGCGCGCTCAATTAGCGGAGGGCCGGAATAAAAACGTCGGAGTTACGCCGGTGCGTGTAAAACGCCATGGTTGACTATGTATATAAGCCCTATCACACAGACGCTCGTTTATTAAACAATAAAGGTCAGAGATTAGCATAACGATTATTTCGCATTAATCAATTTTTTGTCGCGTCCTAATAAAGCGCTCGTTTATTTAGTTCGTTAGAGATCATGAAAAGCGAGCGGGGCTTTCTTTTCGCTACGTTTTAATTAATTTCCAACTGCGAAATTTTCGGCGAAGAGATTTTGTTCGAAACAATTTTGACAGTTGTTCGATGCCTACACGTTGTTAATTCAGACGAAACTTTTCATTTCGATAATATTCTTGTCAGTGGAAACTTATTCAATTAATTTTACTCTGCGGTAACTGTCAACGGAGATATTTTAGTTCTCAAGACAGATGTTCTTGATGTTGAATTGATGTTATATTACATAAAATCAGGGAAATAACAAGTTTAAACTCCCAAGATTTATAGGGAACAAATTTCTCATTGATTTGAATTTGAATTCGACGTATTGAGCGGTGTAAACAAAATGTTAAAAAACGTTAAGCTGAAGAAACAAACGATTTTTATGAGAGAACGATTTGATATAATTTCACAGACACTTTGCATCTAAAGAGACCTATTCGCGTATCGATTTTTGGAATCTCTGCATGCAACCAACTTCTAATAGTCATCGCGCCATGTTGGAAATGTTGTTACGATCCATCATATCGCACGTGTTAATTTCGTTACGTCCTTTGAAGAGTGTATTTATTTGACACGTGACGCCGGTGCCGTGAATTTCGTTGCATTATCATTCCATAAAAATGATTGCCTGTTTTTTGTCCCGAACAAAATTGACGTGCGAAATAACTTTTTGGTATCATTAAATTTGAAAATGATGATTAATCGACTCGCAACTTTCTACATGAAAAACTTTTACTCAAACTGTCAAAATTGTTATACAATTTTTCCATCCGTAAAAAAAGTCGGACATCAATTTCTGAAATACAAGTTTTCTGATGAGAATGAAAAATTTTCGAATCGATTTAGTTTAATTATAGCATATATTTTGAAAATATATAATATTAAAAACTAAAATGTTCGATAGGACAAACAATAATTTTTTTTTGATTCATCGGAGTAATTGTAATTAGAATCCAAGAGTGTCGGAAGACTTTGGCTATGAGTGAACTTTGCACTAATGTTTGCACAGTGAAGGAGAGGGGGGAGGCATGTTGGGAAACTTTGATTAGCACCACTTTAAAGTTCACAGCTTCATTTCTAAATCACGAGATTTTTGAGTAAGATATGTTTGACATTAAAGTGACGATATTCAAATGTGGGTAATGAAATCATGATCATTCTAACGAACCAATTTTGGTTGCTAATGCTCAAAGAATTACTTGTCATTTATCCCCATTATATATACCTTTCATATGGAATTTTTAAAACAATTTTGTTTAAATAATACAAAATGAACCAATTGTTTATAACCAAGTATTATACATTAATAATAAAATGTCAGATGTCATTTTACTTAATTAGATGTAAGTGTTGAATTATGTCACTTTTAATTTACTGTCAGATAACGAATACAAATTTTTATAATGTTTAATATTATTTTACTAAAAATGAAGTTACAACATTGTAAATGTAATTTTAAGACACAAATGGGAAATCACGTAATGTTTAATGTAATAATATAAGGAAACTGTAAAAGCACATAATTTTACATTTTTAATGTAAAGTTACATGATTTAGTTATATATATTTGGCGTAATTTAAAAACCCGTAAATACAGTTCGTACATTATGTAACAGTCTTTTTAACAGTGAACCAAAATAGATCCTAAGCAAACAATAAGAAATGATGATAAGTGGGAAGTAATGTCAGTTTTACAACAGCGGGTAGCGTCGTATTTCAAACGAAACGTCTTACTGGCGTCGAGAGAGTATGTGAGAGAGAGGCATGTAGCATGTAACACGTCGTACCAGTCGTTGTATTATACTACTGCAATACATCGGCGGGCAAGCTTTGCGTAACTGATGCGGCGTGTCTAAGCCGGCAGGACCCGACGCACACTCGACACCACTCGAACACAATAATGCCTCCTAATAAAATATAATATCCGCGATATTTGGTCGTAGTGGCGTTCGGTGTCTCGCAGTTTGCACAATGACAAGAGCCCCCGAGCCCCATTAATACTCGCGCAAACGTTGCAGCCGATTCGATTCGCGTTAAATGCCCGTTGCGTGCGACACGAACAAGACACTGAGAACGCTCGTTTATAAACTTTCCGGACGTGATGAACGGCCCGCGAGCACCCCCTTTTAATTATGATAATTTTATTCCTTGTCGTTTTCGTCCTCTCGAGTCCATCGACGTGTTTACCAATCGAACGGATGAAGCGCCGGCAAAACAATGAAACGAAGCTGCACAAAAAACCGTCATTAAAACAGTCGTCTCCGATAAAATAAATCTGGTTTTTTAATTAAGAAACATCTCCACGTTTCCACAGGTAGAATCACACTTTCATAACAACATTAAATTTAATATTATAAATAGTATATTGTTGTACGAGTGCAGAAAATTCATTTTTGGAACGTGCTGTTTTTAATAACAAGTTATGAGGATGTGGTAGCTATTAACAAATGGCTACTTTATGCACTAAAATCGATGCGTAACCTATAGCCACTTTCTTAGCACGTATTATGAAAATATTTTTTTTACGGAAAGATGAACTTTTTTTTCCATTTTATTCGTTTTTTTTTATTTTCCGTAAAATGCAATGATACCCAAGAGGAAAATAACAAAGTTTAAGAGATTGTTAAAAAAAAGTTGACAGAAAGAAATTGCCATCTGATACTCGCGGGGGCAAATAATAATTTGTACGAAAAATTTCCGCGGCGAAATTTGATTTGAAAATAAAAATGGGAGTGATTTCTTTCGTCATTGTGTACCCGGCATACCAAATGAGACGATGAAATTGGGTAGCGAGATGTAATGTCGAGTGTATATTTTTTTCCACCGAACAAAGTATATCGCAACGCGGACGCGATTTGTCTGCATGAAATATACTGCCGACTGGTTTTTCCCATGCGTTCAGCGTATTTTCGCGTTTTCGTCGCATGCATATTTTCTTATAGCGATATCCGACGAGAGAACAAGCGAACTACGCAGAAGTGATCTGCAACCGGCACACTGTATGCAAGTCGTTTTACAGAATACCGTATCACACAGGCAAAACCCGACCAATCTCAGATTAAAGGCAGACATCAGCGGCTTACGCCAAAGCCAGTTTTGCCTCTCAATTTGTAAAATAGGTCGCTGTCAAGATCTGCGCGTTTTCTTCGGAGTGTGTATATCGTCTTAGGAATCATAGAATCATTTCCTCCTTACGATCAATAATTGTACCAAATCATAACAGAACTAAAAAAACATGAAAATAGCAAAAATGAAATTATAAAAAAGTAAACAAACGAAAAATTGAAAGTAAAAAATTGGAAAAAATTAATTAATTAAAAAAGTGAAATTAAGAAAATTGAAAATAACCGGATGAAAGTATAAAAAGGGAGGATGGAAGTTGACTAACGGATTGTTTCAATCACATATTTATGCCACGTTAATTCCTATTTCACGAGAGTCGAATTGCAATTTAAATTCCTCACTCTCAGATATCCGATTTTGAATATTCAAAAGCACCGCGCGTAATCGGCATTATTTATGGATACTCGCGGGAAATTAATTTCCGTCACAAGCGCTGGTTTGTTCAATTAATTTGATGCCGAATATCGTGTTACACGAGGTTGCACATTTTTAGATCAGCTATCGTTAGATTAGATAGGGTATGTATAAAAACATGAGTGTCCAATGAAAATTTGCTCAAAAAAATCTTTGATCAAAATGTCGGGACGAATGAAATAACCACTCCAGTGATGACTGAGTTATATTTTATCCTATATATATAAAAAAATAAAAAATCAAAAAAGAAGAAAAAAGTAACAAAAAACCGTACATAGAAGTGTATGAAAACATAGATACTATGTCAAAATAGAGTGTGAGGTGTTGTTGATAGGTCGAGAGGTGTTGACGTTATTATGTTTTTTCAATAACTATGTAAAAGTCCTTTTCCAACTGTTTTCAGTGGAAAACGTGCCTTATTTCCCTAAAGTATGGAAAAAGTAAGACACGAGTGAAAAAAGCTAAGCTTTTCCAACTTGTGTCTTACTTTTTTGCTTAAAGTAACACTCAAAGTAACACATGTGGTAACACATCATAATAATGGTCCACGGTCTTGGTAACATGGTCGGATAAAGGCGCATACAATTTTTTTTAACGACGTGTTTATGCGAACGCGTCGTCTATGCGTTCGCGTATACTTACGCAAACTGTAGTTCGATACGAAAATGCCAAATTCAAAGCGCTGTCAAAAATTCCAATCTTCTACTCTCCATTTTTATTCTGTAAAGTTACCTATTTTGTTCAACAACATCAGAGAATACAAAAAATATCAACACGAAAATGAAAAACGAAAATGTTGAATATTTTTTGTATTCTTTTTTTATATTAAAATTGCTATTCTTCAATCTGGATATTAGTTGAATGATGTTATTAGACATAATAATAATAATAATTTACTTTACAGATACAGAATAAAAATATCAATTCAAAAATGAAAAACACGTCACCAGGGATGGACCCTCGAGTAGTCCTGGTGATGCGTCCGGGTAATATGGCCGGCTAACGCGTCGCCAGGGATAGATCCCCAGCCATTAGACATCCATGTCAAAATGGAACAGGAAAATTGTGGAAGACGTTGGATGTGTATATTTTTGTGAAATGCCCTGTATACCGGTGGTTTCATTTCACGCTTCGACTGAGGTTTTGCCTATAATTTAATCGACTGGCAATCAATCGACTTGGACTCGCCATAATTTGTCTGCTTTTCAGCGACCGTGTCATATTTTCCGTTTTGGCGGTTATGAATATACAAGATCGTTCCATTACACAGACCATTGATCAAATCACAAAAGTGATCTTTGAATTGTGACCACAAGGGAGAGTGCAAAATGAAAAAAAAGGGAAAAAAATATAGTCCTTTGCGAATTTTCTCGACGTAGACAAAAAAAGCATGCAATTCACGTGATTTAATTGAAACACATATCAGTCGTAATTCAGTCGCGGCTTCCCCTGAGAATACAAGCTAACCGAGTTTATTATTAAATTGCAAAAAGTTGATTTTTATCATGTCGCAGGTTTTATAGAGCTTGACGAAATTTATCGCAAGTATCAATTTAGTTTGAACACGAATGCAACAAAATGAAAACGAGCGAGAAGACAGATCAACGGTGGGAGAGAGAAAGAGGGCACGACTATCCTTTTTTGCTCCTCCTTGCACAGGATAGAAGCGAAAATTACTAGTTTTTTATCTTTTTTTTTTTATTTTCAATTGAATTACTGAATATCATTTTTTTTTGCAAACACAGTTCGGTGCAACTCAATCAAAGTTTCTCGATTGAAAAATCTTTCATAATAGATTAAAGGTGGATGATAATCAAGATATTGGTTTGGAAGAGAGCGAATTTTTTTTCTGTTCGAAGGAAGCGTCCATTTTATCAGTGATTAAATATTTTCATAAATATTAAATAAAATAATGGGATCCAAAGATTTATCGTTTTGATTTCAAATTCAATAAAGTTCTCATTTTGTCAATATTTTGAACAATATTTATTTTGGAAATGAAAATTCCTAGAATCTCTTAAGATAACTGACTTTATTATTTAGATTAAAATCAAATTCAATTTTTGGTTCTTAAAATGAGTTTCATTACGTTCGTCCTACATTCAATTTCTAAACGAAATATTGTCAATAATTAGGTACTGAAATGTGACTCTTGAAAAGGTTCAATCTAATCATCTTAATTTGGTGTTGGAGTTAAAAAATCATTTTTCAAAAATAAGGACAGGAAATAGGACGAGAGCTTGTTGTGGAGATCATAACCAAGCTGTTTATCAGCGTTTGATTGATTTGAAAAGGTCTGTAAAAGTGTGTCCGTTTTTCAGATGTTGGTGAACCACACGAGAAAGGTGTCGTGTTTGGGCGTTGCCGTCGCGCACACATTACCCCGAAAAAAGGAAAAGAAAAGAGCGTCCTAGATAAATGGGGGATAAGCACCTGGATATCTTACATAGGAGAGGACGCGTCACGCGCAGCCGATTGGAAAATTGCTGTAAAATTGCTACCTACGAGATATTTCATTCTATTCTGTCTTGTACGGACACTCCACTTCATTCTACTTGATCTCTGCCTCCTACTCCGCACTTTTTGTCCGCATTCTTGGCCGCCACCTGGACCCCTAAAAACGGGACGTCGATTATGAATCATTAGTCTTTTAAATTTGTCATAATTGACCAGGCCGATGCACTTTTGTTGACACTTTCTATGTAATTCTCAACGTGTGTATGTTTTCCAAAAGAGCCAGTTGCTCTCTCACGTGACTCGGAGATTTATTCCCTTTTTATTTCCAACTCAAACGAATCGAACGCTGATTTAATATCACAAAGCGGCGGATTTCATAGCTGCTTTTTCGGGTACACGCGATATCGCTCGCCTTTTTTTTCATTTTGTGCTTCTTTATGGAACGTCAGCCGATATAAAACCCGCGAGGCAAAATATATTATTTGGCGTATAATTTTTCGTTCAACGTCGCTGCGTCAACGTTTACGCGCAAAACTCCTTGATAAATATGTAACTTCGGAGCAAACCCCGAAAACTATCCCGGGAGTTGGAGAGTTTGTCGACGATAAAGTTCACTGCGATTTTTACCCGAGTTTACTTATGATGAAGCGCATGTCTCCCGAGTGCCAAGTATTACATTAACCCTTTTTGCAACTCGACTGTCGCGGTTCTGGCATTCATCTGAGAATATAAATTTTAAATCCACCTTGGAATTAACTTTTGTTCCGTTGAGTGGAAAAAGGAAACAAATTGTTGGTAGATTTATTCTCTTGATGATTGCGATCAATTTGAGCTACATTTATGGATAGGTTCATTCATATATCCATTTGTCGACATGAATATCAAATAAAAGTAAGATGAAACATATAAATCCATATATCAATATCTATATTTTATTAATATTTATATTGATTTGAAATATAAAAAATGTGTTGCGTCCAAAATTCCATAGATGTCGGATACATTTTTTATACGATTATTTTTCAACTATCATTTTCTCATTTCTGCCACCCAGCGAGAGGTAATGAAAAAATATTATACGTGCGAGATCGAACTTGATAAGCGCGCCTTTGTCAACGGAAATGATTTTGAAAATTATCGGAACGAGGTATAATATCATTGGCAGCGCGCGCGATCGCTTTATTCGCTGCGGAGAAAGGCTTCTGTAAAATAACCACGCGGGTCGCATGTAATTTCTCAAAGGACTCACTCTCTATTCTAAGCTGCCATTGTGTCTCTTCGCATTGCGTATTCTCGCGAAAGCTCTCATGCACACAGTTTGCTTGTGGAGCACGCCGCTTTTGACAACACGCGCGACCGCCAGCGGATTTTAGTGGCAGTTACAAGAATGATATGTGGGACATCTTTTAACACGTGCAACATTTAATACCTTCTTGAAAGCATATTTCTTAGAACCGTTTGAACAACTTAGATTTTAATACATTATTCTTATATGCAATATTAAAAATGCATTTTTTTAATTTTATTAAAAAAGTATAATTTGAATTAAGATTTCTTGTAGGTTTTTTTCATTTAGATTGAATTTAAGATATTCATGCATATTAAAATGAGACGTTTTTGTCAATATTTTTAAGTTTTGTCAAATTAAAATTATTCTTATATGCAATATTAAAAATGCATTTTTTTAATTTTATTCAAAAGATTAATTTGAATCAAGATTTCTTCTAGGTTTTTTTATTTAGATTTAATTTAAAATATTCATGCATATTAAATTAAGAGGTTTTTGTCAATATTTCTAAGTTTTGTCAAATTTTGTCGATTTGAGAAATCATAATTTGATGTGTCTTAAGAGGTAATTTAATTTTCTAAAGTGTCTTAGTCAAAAAAGCTGACAAATTGTAAAACAAACGTTAGACTGATTCTTCTCTTTGAAATTGACTTTTAGGTTGTGACAGAATAGAGAGCTTTAGAGGCCGCTTGATTCATCAGCAAAGTGGAACATGGTTGATCAGTTAGTATTAGCATTTAGAAGATATTCCAGCAAGAGGGTTCTTGTAAACATTCTGAGTGCTCAGACAGAATGTACCGAGCCATTTTTCAATCGACCATTTAATTTGCCCGGTTGTAGCCGGAATAGAAGAAAAAACGATGATGGAGCGTCGAACAACTTTTCATCGTCAAAAATTTTTTAATACTTGTTTCAGCAAGTTGGATTGAACAGTCATCGATTAATTATTTTGGTCCGGGGGATCAGTTGATTAAGACGTTTTATAAAGTCGTGGATATCGGAACACCCAAGTTTGTAATCATTAATGAGGGCTTTGAGATCAAGTTTGAAACTTTGATTAGATAATGGCTTGATGAAAATGTCAAATTGGATCGCAAAGTTATTGGTTCAGGAAGACAAAAAAAAAAAAAAAAAGAAAAGGGAAAAGGATGAATGAATAAGTGATAGCCAGGCACGATGAACTGATCAACTTGTTTCGGATACTTTTTTCAGAGAGCGCGGAGACGCAACTAGCTTTTATTTCATTGGAAGAAGTTTATTTCATTGTCTGTTTACGCTGGCACAAAAGGTAAACGCGCTTAGGAGGCTTTTCATTCTCGAATGACCGAGTTCCGTAACGTTTCACGGGCGAGTCATTATATCCTATAATATTCTCACGGATTAAACGTTTGCGCTCGGAACGGAGTTGCGGAAAGGAAAAAAAGGAAGAAAAGGAGAGAGGGAAGACGAGAAAAAGCAAGAGAGAAAATGAGAAGCCAGGGATAAATTATATCCGATTCAGCGTAACCAATAAGCCATGGGGTATCTGTGCTCCATTCATGAACAAGCCTCTTGTGCGCGTGTCAAAACAAAAATAGCGATCGGCTACATAACTGGCAAATTACCGAATGATCCACGCTACGATGACTCGGGAAGAGGGGGGCATCCGACGGTATTGTTATTAACACAATACCCGCGGTACAATATGTGTGTTTCGACAAAAGAGCAGTGCGCTTCCTACGACTTTCATTTGGACCCAGCTTTATATGATATTTCATGAATCTCATTCATTTTTTTTCTTTTTTTTTTGTGAAAAATTATACCTTCGTTAATGCACATGTTTTTCTTAACTGCTTAAACTTTGAGTTCAAACTCAGCTACAGGTAATTGAACCCGAGATAGTTTTACTGTTTGCTTGTTTGTTTTTTCCTCGTTTGAATAAAAAGCAGACAACAAATTACTTGTTTGATTTTGGTTAACTTTGAACCAATTCAAAGATTTTTGTAGGACGAAACTGTTTATATCGGATGAAACGAAGAACATCTTGGATTATGTATTTTTCTCTACGACGATAAAACCCTGGGATGAAAGAAAATATTTTCAAAATTTCAGCTTGTGATAACATTTCTTGCTGGAATAAAGAAAAGTAATAAATAGATATTTTTATATCAGTAGTTTTATATGCGGTAGTTTTATGTTTAAACTTTTTTTTTACTTTAAAGTTCATAAAAAGTTGTTTCGAGATACGACGATTCGTCAGGAAATTCATGGTATAAATAAGTTTGTGCAAACAACTCTCTCGCGATTTTTTACTATTTTTTTTCAAGAGTGTAATTAAGGAATAATTTAAAAAGCAGAATGACGAAACGGATTGAAACGTAAATTTTATTTTGTGAGTCAATTTTAAAGAGGATATTGTACGAGTGCGTTTGATTGAATATAAAACAGAATTTTACTTTCGGTTAAGAACATCCAATTTTTCACATTCAAAATGCTCCTGAAGACTCCCGTGAGTGTACTTTATCAGACATTATCTTTTCGAGCGACGTGCTGAAGAAATTACAGCTACATGTGTTTTTCAAAATAAAGTATACACGTTCAGCCGAGAGAGTAAATGCAATCGTCCGTTCTCATATATTTTGTATTTCAAGTTTTAAACAATAATTAAATTCGAATTCATAAAATCAAACGAATTGCGTTATGCAATTTAAATGCAAATGCATTTCTCGTTTTTTTTTGTTTCGCCAAAATTTATGAAAAAGATTTCCGTCTCACAAAGAAAATTTAATTCCGAAATGTAATTTAAGGTAATTACATTTTGGGCGAATGAATTTCTTTTGTTCAAATTCCAGAAGAGGTTATGAATTGATTTTGAATTGTACAAAGAAAAATGAAAAAAAATTAATAATAATATAATGGAAAAAGTATAAACAAGAAAAAGAAAGAAAACAACGAATTGTGAGAAATCTGAGAATCATCAATTTTTCTGTTGCAAATAACACAAGAGAAAAATTATGACAGATAATTACAGACTGAATTTAATACCGAGGGAAAATACGCGAAAAATTTTTCTTGATTAAGTTTGAAAAAAAAATTTCTGTACATGTCGTATCGCGCGGTGCTCTGATGCGTTCAAGAACATCAATTTTCTTGCAACAGAATTAATTAATTTGCAGTTTGTAAAATTAGGACAAATAAAAATTTTTCTATAATTTTTTTTCTGTAACTAAATTACCAATGATAAATTCACGGAAGTGATTGATGATAAATTTCGTCTGAATGGAATAAAATAATTATAAATAAAACACAAATAAATCGAAGTGAAAAGTTATACAAGTCAAGTAAAGTAAAAAATGAATCAATTTTTATCTTTCGGGAAGCAGAATTGGGTTACCAAATGCAATTAATAAATTTACAAAAATAGACTTGAAATATTACTTCTATAGTCATAAAGACATGAGTTGCAATAATTCGTTCATCTCGGATGGTTTGCACTTTTGAATTTGGAATCGACAACAATATGATTTTCAATTACAATGGCGGGACCAACTGGAGCGTCAAAGTAATCAGTTCTAATATTCAAATTGGATGAAAGCGAAGAAAGAGCGCGGCGTATAAAAATTATGCCATCTCGGATTTATCTCAAGCCCTTATGATCGCGACCGATGAGGAGTGCCAAGTAAACAATGCTCGTCAATACAGCCTCGTTCACTGGTGAAAGGGAAGGAAAACTGAACGAAAGAATGAAATGCGTCCAAACAGTGGATTAGGCGGATTTCTGGTTGGTTTTGAAAAGGGTTAATCTCGACGGCGGAATCTCGATCGCATGCGTGCAAGTAAATATTCGGCTGACAATCGGACCGATTGTGCGATACATTTGTCATCCGTCGGCGACAATGCCCAAGACGCACGTCGATTTTCATGAACGAGTTTAGTTCAAGTTTTTTTTTTCGCGAACACATTTTTCGAGAGTCTCCCAAATCGTACCGCTAAAATGAAAGAGCCCAGGCAATCGTATTTGCTATTCCCATGATTATTGTCGGATTTTTCATCGAGCCTATTATACTTGACCAATAGCGTGGGAGATGGCTCAATGGGATGATCCTTTGTGAGTGAAATCCAACTTCAAGATGCACTTTTCGACCTGGTTAAATGAGCCATGATCGCTTTTCGGATACTGTGTTACTCGTCAATGAATGCACCCACTTATAAACATCACGACGTCTTCCAACAGAGATCATTCTTCTTAGATCAATGCTTTGATCAGAATCCCTCTTCTTCTATCAACCAGTTTTTGTTCATCTGCAATAAAATGCACCTGATTGAAAATCAATGATGCTCAATTATTTATTACCTTTTTTGAATCTTTTTTTGATCTGACCCCTTTGTTTTTTTATTAATTAACTTTTTTTTAATATTGATTATTTTGATTTGTCACTTTTTATATATCATTTTCGTTTTCGAAATCACTGTTCTATTTTTCATCACAAAATGATTTTAACGAGAGGAAGAAAATTAGAAAATTCGTAAAATTGATCCAGCTATGTTTCTTTGATGTTGTTATATTTGCACTGACAACTAATCAATCTCCATTTACGTTTCGTACTACGTAACAGATTTGAATTTTAAGATTCTCTGATGGAGTATATCAATCTCTCGATGACAAAAATTTAATTATCACATTTTTTCTGTGCTGGTTTCTTAAAAGGTTCAGTCGCGAACTTGGAAACTCATATTCATATTTGACATCGCGAATTTCCGTTCAATATTCAAGGGAGGGAAAAAAAGGAAAGCATGTTAAGCGTTATTGATTTATTCTTCGCTTAGAGGGCGATAGGCCAGTTATTGAAATATCACAATACTTTATAAATCAGAAACAACAGAATTCGGCTGGTCAAAAATTCTTATAATTTATTGAGACAAACAATAAATAGTCATGTGTTGTCTTATCTTTTTACCTTTTCGTAACAAACGTCATATGGAGAATCAAATATTATTTCTTTCCAGAGACTTTTTTTCGGTCTCCGTTGAACGAGTTTAAAGAGAAAAGGCAGAATGAGATTTCATACATACAGGCAATGTAAAATTGATCAAGTGTACTTTCGAAAAACCAAGAGAAATGAAATATTTATAAAAATCCAGGCAAGGTGTAACGAAAAAAAAAAATTATTAAAATTTGTTATCGCAGACATAAGCTTTGACAAATGAAAAATTTGTTCAAAGATTTTTCTTGAATTCGTGGTTCATCTAAGTAAACAAGCTTCAATAAATAAAGCACGTCAAATACAGAAACAAATACTACAAATAAATACAAAACAAAATGTCTAAAACAAATAAAATAACATCTAAAAAATTTAGCGGTTAAACAAAAAAATTGAAACAAAATTTTTGGACGAAAACAAATTGGTGCAGGGTAATTTATTAAAGCCGCGTTGGAAGTGTAACATTTTTTGCGAAAGATTTCTCAATGACCTTATTAACATATTTTTTGTACCTACTGAACTTACGCAAGGAAAACCCTTAATTAATCCCGTTTCTTTTGAAATTATTTATTAATTCAGTTCGTTATTGTTATATAAAATTGAGTTTTCGGAAAATATCGTTTTTTCATCGCTGCCAAAAGTGTATAAATAACGGCATAGAAAGCAATGTCCTATTGTGCTTTCAGGAGACTGACAGCGAGTGAGAAATACTCGAATGAGAATGAAACTGCCAGGTATTTTTGGTTCCTCTGGAAAACAAACGCCCATAAATATTTAAGTCTTGACGCCTTGGTCTGCAGAAATCGTCCAATCGGATTGAACCATCAGTAGCATCAAATCTTAAAATCACGCAAATTGTTCTGCAAAATGAACACGTTTTAGTAAAGAAAAAACGAAAATATTATTGTCACGAATAAACATAATTTTTTTAATTAATATCTTTTAATTTGATCTTTACAAGCGGATTTAATGATTGCTATGTAGAATTTAATCAGAATAAATTTGTTGATATTTCTGCGGCTAAAAGGAAAAATCAGTTAAGTGTATACGTAAACCCTATATATACTTAATTGGTTTTTCCTTTTAGCCACAAATTTATTAAACTCTGTTGGAAAGATGAATTTCATTGAAAATATTCTGGATACGCCAACGACATCCAAAATGATTACTTTCGTAATCATACAATTTACAAAAACAATTTTTTTCAATCAGATCCCACAAGAACGAAAATATATTATTATAACTATTTAAATATATTTCGTTTCGATTGATGTACACGTCATTTATATTTCAAATACAGAGTGGCAAGATTTTGAATAAAATGAATACAAATTTACTATCCAAATATAAATTAAAATTATAATGAAAATACAAACTCGAAACATATTTTGAATCATACTTTCGTCCTTGTTAGATTTAATCACTGAATGCTATCAAAACACATTTCTCTCGGTATCCACTAAACTCGACTGAAAAAGATGAATCACATCAGCCATCGAAAATAAATAATTAATTTGAACTGAAAAAGCGGCGCTGTGATCGAACGCAAAGTAGGCTCGTATATTTTTTCGTAAATCTAAACCCGCCCCTGTGTTCATGGCGAACCAATGGTGTGTCATGGGGGGTTGGTAAACAACAGCCAACCAAAATTCAAATACTTTTGTACGATAATGAGTCTCCCCCTTTGGTACCCTCGGTTTGTGTGCGACCCCTCGCTCGGTTGCCTGTCTTGTTGCCGACTCGTCCGGTCGCACATATGCGTCTATGTATATTGCATTATGCAAGATATCGTTGCCATGATTTTTAATATGGAGGGTACGCGTGCGGACCGTTCGAATATTATGGGGAGAGATTATAATGGGATTAGTTATTAAGGGGCTTTCAAAACTTGCCACATATTTCTCAATCCTATTCAAAACGTAGTTATTTGATTGTAACGTTACATTTAACAACGTATCATAATTCAAGTTTTGTTTGTTCCATCAACGTTTCCGTCCGACTATTTTTGTGTGTTGATTTTAGGATTTTTATCTTACCCGAAGACGAGCCCCTGTTTTTGTACAATATTTATCTCAAAATTCAACCCTCGGAACGTAATTATGTTATCGTTTGCATAAAAGTACTATCCTTTCGGCTGATGCGAAAATTATTTATCTCGCTCATATTTTCGTATGAAAGATATACTTGAATAGTGAATTATGTATTTCATCCGGAATTAATTGAATGAATATTCAATTCTTTTGCAGGTGAAATTCAACATCGGAGATAGCACGAATGTTTCAAAAAAAAAAAAAAAAAAGAATCAAATTTGTCATAACGGTATGTAATAATGATTGTGTTTAATCGTTGCATTAATAACTTGTGTGCTTTAATGTAGGCAATATATTCTTATGGGTTATTGATTATTAGTTCTCTGAAAGCGATTGAACATTATTTATTGCATCACGTAAATAAAATAAGTAGAATGAGTTTTATTATTTATACTTGAATTCTATTGAAATTACGAATTAAATTGCATTGACGGGGACGTGAAAAAATTCGTTGACATTTTTTGAAAAATTATTGAAAGTTATTCAGATTTATGGAGAGATAAAATGATTGCGCTTGACAATATAAATTGTTGTGGTAAATATGAAATTTCCGTACGCAAAAGTAAAATATAGAGCGAGTAAAAGCAATTCACCATTAATTTCATAAAACAATCGCAGCTAAAAGGCAAAGCTTGTTCCATCTCTTTCCTTTGTTTTTGCAACTACGACATGTTAAATCCCCCCCCCCTCCCCTCTTCGCCCCTCAGAAAAAAGAGACCAATTTCTGAAATCAGCATTTTAATTTGCCAAGTGGACTTTTAATTATCACTAATCTATAAAATTCATCGGCGCGTAAGTGATTTTTCAATCACTTTTAATTAACAAACCACTGTTGTTAGAATTGCTAAACATGTGTGTTTACTACACACATCTCGTTTATTCGAACCGCCAGTTAGCTGAATAGATCTCAACGCCGAGATAAAAAATCATGATCACGCAAAAAAATTATGCACCAACTAATAAGTCGAGCAGTTTTTCATTTCAAGGGGGAATAAAAAAAATCAAGTACGCACGTTAAATCATGCAAAGTATATTTTATAGGGCATCAGGGGCTTACTTGTTAAGTGCATATCTTGCGGCCTGAATTTCTTTCCGATATTCATCAGAGCCCGAAGTTGTGATGTAATTCACGTCGTTATTTGCCTGACCCGTCTCTCATTCTCTCGTCTCATTTGCATACCCAGATTTCATAACTTATGCCAAAGTCGCACGTTAATAAGCGATCGCGTTTCGTCTTATTAAACCACCATTACAACTCGAACAAAAATATATGTATACCCACATTTATGTTTCTTATATATATATATATATGTAAATTTTTATGTATAACTATTCCATTCTTCATTTTTGTATATGTTGCAAAATCAATCAAATTGTTATTTTTCAATCTCTGTGACAATTTTTCATTCTAACGTAAACGAATATTTTGACCGAAAATATTATTTTTGGAATGTTTTTATCTACTCAGTTACATGAAAAATTTTATCTTACCACGAGATTCAATTACACCAACAATTTAGTAGTTCATTACAGTGTGAAAATATCGGAGCTTCGCGTGATCGAACTTAAAGAGAAACGTCTTGTCTTGGCCATCAGATAAGAGATAAAAAGTTTTCGATTAGGTAAAGTGTAACTTTTGTTGATGCGCTTTTTATCACGATGTAGGTTTTTTCCCCACTCAAAGAACTTGCGAGTTAGAAGAAATTGTGTAATGGCGGAAAAAATCTTGCTTTATTAGAAAACTTTATTAGGGTTGAAATATGAAGTGAAATTTAATATGGTAAGACGATTTGGTTAAATTCGTAATGAAGATCCTCGACGTTTAATCAACATAAGGTACTCGATTATTAAGTTGCAACATTTTTCAGGATGAGTCTGAAAAAATGCACCGATCAGAAAGAAACTGTTTGATTCATCGCTGTTGATTTGATACTTGTGTAACCGTTTTTGCGTAACTTTATATTGTTTTCAATTAGCCTTTTTTTTATTTTTTTAATTAATCTGTCCCAATTACTTTAAATCGAACTGATTGCATCTCCTCAGCTTATTTCATAAACATGAAAACAAATTTGATTAACATCTGCCGTTGAAACTTCAATCAAACATAATGAATCCGGCCGCTGCTGATTTGATGAAAACCTAATTGTTGCGCCGCTTCAAAAATGTCCGAGAGCCGAATCGGGCCACTGGTTCGAGTCACCATTTCAATTTGAAACCCTCCGGAATTCCTGAAACCCGAAAGCCTTGACACCGTTCTCCATTTGTCAACACAAATTCATCTTCCTAACACCGATTTCATGAAATCAATCTCACTAAGAAGATTAAAACGATTATTTATAACTAACCGGCGCATGTATTTTCATTCCCATTGGCAATCAAAAAGCTCGCTGTCCCCTCGGCCAAGTGCATTAATTAGAAGAGCATAAGTGATTCCCTACAAGGTTGTGGCCTCCCGTCGAATTAGCACTCTAGAAAGTGCCCCGCTCCCCCGGGAACCTTTTTCACCCTATGCACCGTACCCTCAGCATCTTTAGGGCGGGGCCCGGCATAGAAGCCCCCTTGTCCCAACCCCTGGGTGGAGTTCATTCCCCCGCGAATGCCCTTATATTTCTCTTCACAACTCGAGTCCGGCATTAGAACCAGTTTAAGTCCCGAGCAGTGACGTTCTAAGGATTGCCAGGATTTGTGTGCCGTTCAAGTGTCAACGAAGAAAAAAGAACTTGGAACAAAAAAAGAAGAACAAAGTGTTTCTGGACTTTATAACCATGTCGCGAAGTTTCCTCATGGATTCCATCATCGGGAGCAACTCCTCGCCGAATTACACGCTGCCGTACTACGGCAACCAGATCCCAAACTACATGTTCAATTTTTTCAACCTCGGATTGGGCTACCAACCAGTGCGACCTGTGCCGCGACAAGTAAACATGCCGCTGCCAGTGGCGGCGACGCCACCGATAGGATTAGTTGCTGGGCAGAGTCCGCCGTCGCCGAGTCAATCTTACCGCTATCCTGGTGAGTATCAGCTCCTCGTTCCAAACTATTAAGGACGTTGATTAGACGGTATCGCGGTACCTCCGGGAGCCGCAGATACACCCATACCAGATAGCGCCGATAAGTCACGTTCCGCATGGCGTCGTAATAACGAAGCTTATCTGACTGTAATAGCTTCTTTAATCAACCGAAGAAGCCTCGAGTGTTCCTCCCGGGTGACAAAGCTTCCAATCAATCAGGCACAGTTTTCTATAAGAACAAAAAAAGAGAAACTATTTCAATGAAATTGCAAAAAGAAAAATCTCCCAACTTAACTTTGTGGATTTTACTACTTTGGGACATTCTCGTTTTTTTTATGTTCATTTTTTATGTTCTCAGTTTGTCCTTTTTTAGTTGTCTTTGCAGTAATAGAAACAAAGTTTAGTTCTATTTCGAGAGAGGAAAAAAAAGCAATTGATCCTCTTATGCGGCTGCTCCGGACAGTGATAGATAACTGGCTCCGGTTGCTCGATATAAGATATCCACCAAATGAGAAGTTTATTCGCATCCATTAATCTCGTGCGCTATCTTCTTTCCAGAGCTGTCGACTTCGAATGAATCCGAGTCGCGAAACAGCACACCCACCCCACCGCCCAAGTCACCTGGCTCGATATCCAACAGCTCCAAGAGGATCCGCACGGCCTTCACGAGCACCCAGCTGCTCGAGCTGGAACGCGAGTTCTCGGCCAACATGTACCTGTCGAGGCTCAGGAGGATTGAGATCGCGACCAACCTCAAGCTCTCCGAGAAGCAAGTCAAGATTTGGTTCCAAAACAGAAGAGTGAAGTACAAAAAGGAGGACGTGCCCAGTGGACAGAGTCAGAAGTGCTGCTGCCTCAGGACTTGTGGCAAGAAGAGCAAGTGCTCGGAAGAGGAGAAGAAGGAAGAGACCAAAGAGGAGGACAAGGATAACAAGGAAGTCTGTATCGCTTCGTACCATCAGCTGCCCGAGGCGCGCGATTTGTCGACCGGGTGTAAAAGGCCGCGACCTTTTGACGACGCCAATCAGCCGCCAGGCAAGAGAGCGCAATTGGACCCGAACTATGACGACATTTTTCAGGACACCAATACCGCCATCAGCTTTAGGAGTCTTAATTGTACGAAACACACTGTCGAACGTATCGTAAATTCTTAGAGCTTAGAGGCGATTAGGTTTATCCCGTTGATTATCAGACTGGACAAAGATGTTGATGACAAAGACGTTTTTTTTTGATGAACATATTTCTTTCTTCTGTAAATTCAATTGGAATGAAAAAAATGATTGTTTTTTTTTCGTTTATTGACAAAACAAGAAAAAAAGATTTGGTAAATGCAATTTGGATGAAAAAAATAATTATAAGTTTTCCGAATGTGTAAGGAAACACAAGAAAGAATGAATGTATTTTGATGATTAAGAAAGTTCATCAAAAAATCGTCAACTTCGTGCGGTTACCTTGTTCGTAACTTTTGTACAGTGGATTGCAAATTGCAATTTATTTAACGTTTGGCGTCTCGCCATGTAAACTTTTGTAAATATTGTAATATAGATATCATATTTATAAACCCAGCGCACCGTTCAAAGGCTGTATTTTTGTACCCAAGAGCAATAATAAAAAAAAAAAAAGAAAAATTTGAAATTTACATTTGCTTTTTGCTTGTAATCTATATCGCGTAACTGCATGTACATTATCCTTGATCACTCCACCGATGCTGAAAAAGTTTTCACAAGTTTTTTATCAGACCGAGTTTCGGGGTCGGAACTATATCTTTTCTTCGGCAAAAATGTGCCGCTGAGTTGACTTAATTATGATTAATAATTGCGTATTTGTCGCCAGAGAAGCGATTATGGCACGTAATGCGCAATTTTTATCCACAAAGAAAATTAATCACATTCATCTTTCCAAGCTCTTTCCTCTGAGTTTGTTTTTTCTTTCTTTCTTTTTATAATAAAAAAAAAAAAAAAAAAGAAAGAAATTGGAACACTGTAATAGTAACGTAGATCGATTGTCGATATTGCAATTATACGCTGGTTTGTGTTTGCAAGTTTTTTTATTTTTCTTTGAGAAACAGAGTTTCTATTCACTTTTCACCGGTCATATTTTATTTATGAATGATTAAACGGCTTTCAAGCTCTGTGAAGAAAAACAATGATTGACGTATTTCAAATTGCAAAAGAAAATTGCTCTTAATTTGACCTCTTGTGTTTTGTCGGGCAACTTCAATTGATAGAAGATCCTTCTCGCACAATGAAATCAAATGAAATGAAAATCGCGCAAAGTGTACGATAAATTTAATGTGACAGTTTGAGTATAAAGTAGAGCACACGCTACAAATTCCAGCGACATATTTATTACTATTTTTGGATGGGATCCATTGCCAAATTGTCCTCTGCGATTTTCTATCTGTTTTATTGCTTTTTTTTCTTGTTTCCAAATGTAAACGATTAATGGGCATATATTTTTATAACATAGTGATGAGTTGTTTGTCTGAAAAGCAAGGTGTCTGAAATCGCTTATTCAAATGAATTACTGATCCCAGAGTGCATACATTATTTGAAATGAATATCATCAAAATTACAATTCAAATTACAAGCCAGAAATTGGATTGAATAATGTACAAGTTGAGGCGCGGTTCTATCCCATTCAATTTTGTTGAATAATTTTGTTATGCCTCTCATTGAATGAATGTTTTTGTCGTTTTTGAACAAACAAACAAATTTCTTGTTGTTTACCTCTTGTTCGGTTACTTTTTTTATTTATTAATCAACTCGAAAACCAAGCAGATATATTATTGACTCATAATACGAAGGAACATGCGCGATAAGCTTTTTACGTCTTGCAAACAAAGTGCCTATCCACCTTATGGATTTCGTGAATAATGCATCACTTCTTCTCCATTATCTATTCTTTGATTTACGACCATATTTTGATTCCGACATAAATTATTAAATGATCAGCTCGAATCGAGTATTCAGTACGGTTAATTTGATCAAAAAAGATAATTGACAGAAACTTATTATTCCCATTCAACCAAAATCGTTTTATTTAAAAAAATATTCAAATGAAGACACAGTCTTCTATTTGAGGATAGTTTAGCTCTTAATTACGTCTAATTATGAAATTATCGATCTTATATATATAAAGATTTGTAATGAGTATACTTTTGACAATGGAATAGTACCAAAATAAAATAAAGTACAGAAACGAGAAGAATGAAAATGTTATAATTAGTTTACATGGGATTATTTTGGAAAATCGTCAGATTCAATTTCATCTGGTGTTATAGAACTTTGTTACGAGCAAAGTTCTGTCCTGATCTGATCTACCGCAGAATGTGTACGGTATGCATATAGAGCTAGAGGTGAACAGAGTATGAGAGCACATTATGTTTCTAACTAATGTATTCTATATTTTCTCAAGATAGCACTATCACAATTTGTTTGTGTTAAATTTCGTGAGCACTCGAAACATATTCTCGCAAGCCAACAGAGCGAAGAAAAGTTTTGTGCACCGCTTGTGCACGGCATCAGAGAGCAGGAAAAAAGTTCGAGGAAAAAACCGATTGGCTTGAATTCTCGTAAGTCGTTTGATACTTTTTGCCGATCAAATTTGCGTTGGATTATGACTGGCATCGAATCGCGCAGGTCAAAAACTCTCGCATTTGCATCGTGATCCGTTCTTGACGAGTTGCGACATTTATCATGTAAAAACGTAAAAAGCATCAGAGCTATCGTGCATCTGACATATCAAAATCTAGAAAAAAAAGATAAATAAATGTGAATCACATCTGGTGCATGTACGAATGCAAACGAAATTTCTTACGACTTCGTTTTATATAATTTCATTTATTTATTTTTTTGCAGAAGTCATACAGAAGTTGCCGTTGAGTTCATTTAGCAACAGAATCTTCTTCCAAAAAATATGAAGCGATGATTAATGAAGTCCCGTGACGAAATTTCGAGCATTCATATTAAAATAAATAAAACTTACCAAAGCAAAAGTATTATACGTTATTGTATAATATAATATATATTTTTACATAAAATAAATAATAAAAATAAAATATATAAATAAAATAATATAAAATATATAAAAAGTAGCCTAGTAAAAAAAGATCATATATTGTCCATATATTATCAATAGGTTGAATATATATTATCAATTTTCCAATCAATACATTGTTCATATATTGTCAACATATATTTTATGTATGGACAATATATGATTCTTCTTACTAGGATAGGTTATCACGTCTATATTAAATATATATTTATATACATATATATACATATATATATAGCACATATAAAATGTTTTTCTGGGTACCTGGATGAACTAGCGTAACTTTGTTTGTACCTGAAAAAGTAGTATTGACTGTAGAGCAAAAGAACGGTCGAAAAAGGTGAAAATTGAATGTCGCGTTTAGTGGTTCACACGACCACAAAGGCGTGGCCAAGAATTTGCACTAAAAGGCTCCCGTGGAATCGCGTCTCCGATATTCCGGGGGTTTTCTCTTGTTCGTGAAATTTGTCAAGAACCTTCGCTCCCCCACTTGGCGGGCTGAATGAAGCACAGTTAATGTCGTTAAGAAGCGTCCGACAATGGCACACTTGTGTCCCTTTAAAGGCCCAGCGGGGTGCTTGATGCTCTTGCTCTTTCGTCCAGCTTCTTTCCCTCCCTTTCTTTTATTTAACGGTAGCAGAGGACGAGGACGGGGCACATTAGTGCGACAAAGAGACGATCAGTTTCATTCATCCTTTCGTGAATGGCCGTCGTACTCTCAAAAGTCCATGGAACAACTTGGAAGAAATAATCGTCACCGGGTCGGTACCTTTTGATAGCTCGCAACTTAAATGACGTTTTAGTGACTTTAGTGTCCATCTTTGGGCAATAGCTTGGAGTGCATTCATTCAGCCATTCAGCACTCGTAATTCATCGCGGGATCTCTTTTTCATACGCGCACGGAAATGATACACAAATTATCGTCGAGCGCGACCTTCATTGACGTCAGTTTTTGCCTTCTGTTGATACTCCAGAGATGAACTAATAACATTTTTGAGAAAGGAAAAAAAGAAAAAATAAATGGTGTAGGTCAAATGATTTTATTCTTCTTCTCTCCTTCTTCTTTTTGTAAATAAAAATGGAATTCGTTTGAGTCGAGTTTTCTTTTAGCGGGCAAAATTTTTCCCAGGTCTGACAATTCCGAGTTTGGATTGTGACTAATTTGAACGTTAGACGTGGATAAATTTGGTTGGCAATCTTCAATTCATCGTCTTTTTTTTTGCTTGGTTTATACGACGCGGTACTGAAGTGAGCGGTTATAATAGCACAGCCACAAACAAACTGTAAACACGAGTTGTTCACTATTTAGGGAGTAAAAAACAGGCAGGAAAACACGAGAAACAATAGGGAACAATATAAAGGGTTGTAAAAGTTTTAGGTGTGACATCTATTGCAAACGGTAAACAAACACGAACAGCACGAGAACGGAATATTAAAACGAAATATATTTTTCATTTTTTATAAATAAAAAACAGAAAAAAATAGAATGAATTATCATTGCTAATTTGAAAATTAAAGTTAAAATTCAAACTCATAGCCCTTCAAATGATATTTACAATTAAAATAATTAAGTCTTTTTTTCGGAAACATTTTTGTGAAATTTGAATTTTAAATTTTGATCTTTCAACTTCGACCTTTCATTTTTATTATTTTTCGTCTATTTTTTTAAATCTAAGAATTTGTCCTATGCTCTCTGAGGATATATTTTATTGTAAACCAAACTTACTTCTTTTGATATATTGAAGAAAAATATTTCTACAGCGTGAACAAAGTTCAAATTCGTTTCAATTTATTATTTGACCGGACATCCTTTCATTGACAAGCTATTTGGAAAAAAATTGTCATCAGGCTATTCACAGTGGCTCTGCACTTAACGATGCAGCACCCATTCAAAAGGACAAACAATTTCTGACCAAAAAATATTGATTGAATCATTGTGAAGGAAACCATCGTTTCAAATTTGTCGTGAAATGTCCGCAGGGGAACTTTTTCGTGGACAAAGATTCAAGACCAAAATATTGTTTCCAATGGTATTAAATGGTCGATCAAAGCGTCGCGAAGGACCGGCACCTGTAACTGAATTTTAATTTGGCCCCGAGAATAATTACTCGGTGCGACCAGGCAGGTAGTTCCACCGCACCTGTCCGAGCTATAAAATTCATAGAAATGAAAACTGCAGGTCAAACTGAAAGGGCTGATGATACTTTATAAATCTTATAATTTACCAAAAATAAACGAAACTTCGGGGACTTTTCAATTGAAACGATTCAATTGAAGACTTTTTTTGTACAGTCGTGTGAAACGATACTGATGCGGAACAATTTATTTCTATCGTGAGCAAAAATTCGAACTACCATATATTTTTTACAACGATAGAAAAAAATGCGATTTTCGTTGATCCGTGGAAAAAATGTTGAAAAATTCGTTGAAAAAATAATAAATTTCCTTGAAATAACGGAAATATTCATCATAAACTTTGAAATTAAAATCGATATTCCATCCAAATCCATGTATACGCTTTGGTACCGATTTTTTATATTAAAATAATAAAAGGACCGACCAGTCGTGCGATTAATAATAAAAAAAATCCTGGTACATGAACAGGTTTTTGTTTTTCCACATAAAAGTGAAATAAATTATGTATAATTGGAGAAAATTTTGATGTCGAAATAAAAATGTTTTTTGTTTTATTTTGGCTTCTTTTAATTAGTTGCTGAAGTATAAAAATAAAAGCATTTGAAAAAGGAGCACAACAATGGCTGTTTTGACTCTCTGGAAGTTTTCACAGGACGCTTACAATTTTACTAATTTGATATTCACATGATATTAAAAAAAGGAGGAGAATTAAAACACGACCCTTTACTCGGCTGAAAAGAATACGCGAGGCAGTCAGTGTCGGCTCATGTTGTGCTACACATATTTTCATACTCCATTAATCATCAAAGCCGCTTACATATACATGAAACCGTTTACTCTATTCAAAAAAATGACACTCAGTCAATTGTCTTTTTATTTGCCGCTTGTATTCAATCACAGTTTTCCAACCCGTTGCGTACATTCAACAACATTTTGTGTTATATAAATGAGAGCGCTTTTTAAATTCTCCTTTTTTTAGTTAATTCAACTCTCAAGTACAAAATCGATCAAATTTATTCACGTCTGAATATACAACAAAAACAAAAAACCAAAACAAAGTGGAATACAAAAAAAAAAAAAAGAAAAAAAACAAGCGAAACAAATAAAATATGACAAATGAGTGTCGTCTGTTTTCTAGATGACAATTACGTGATTTCAAAAGTGCAATTAGATGGATTAAAAATGTCTTTTGTTATTGTTATAGCCGTCTCCTTTTTTAAACCGCTCGTAAATTTTTAATTTTAACAAATTGCAAGTACTAACAGTATTTTCTGAAAGATTTTGTTGTTGGGAGAAAAAAAAAGTTTCATTAGTCAGGCTCGAAATTTTGATAGAAACAGGGGCAAAAATTTGCATTGAATTGTTTGAAGTTCTGTGTTTGGAACGTGATGAAATACGAGAGAGCTGATTCCAAACATGAAAACTTATTCTAAAACAAATAAAATTTTTGAAAATATAAAAAAACATTATTTTCCAAAAGATTCTGTTGGAAAAAAGGTTCGTTAGTAAGACCTGGAATTTTGATGGAAATTTGAAGTTGACTGACAGGTAACAATTCAGTTAATAACACGAGCAAAAAATTGAATTGAATTTTCAAAACTTTATTGTTTCCATGACGGGTTAAAAAACACGAAGACTGGATTGCGAGTTGGAAAACTTATTTTCAATTCTGCAGGGAATAAATCCGCGTTATATCCAGGCTCTTAAACTGGCAATACAATTATTTGTCTTGCGTTCTGAAGTGGAGTAGGAGCAGATTGAAAATAAGCTCATCGCATAGTACCTAACAAAAGTGCAAAAGAGTGGTTAATTGGAAACGGAAGATGATTCTAAAACGTGTTTAACTTGTTTCGGTGCAGCTCGCCATCTGGTGATTACCCAACGAAGCTTTTGTCGTTCTCTCTCTGTCGCTCCCTCCGTTTTGTTTATCATTGATAATTGCTTTAAGTTGAATTGAATCATTTAAATGGAAATGTTGTTGTGTGTCGTACGTTCCCGTGTGTTAATCTTCGCTCGGATGTCGAGCTGGCTTTTGCGACAGAAACGAACGTTATGGCGGCCCACCTTTCAGGCCTGAGAAGGTCTTGAAAGTGCGTCAATTGATACGCTCGCGGTTGAAGGGACACGCGTTAATTCAAGCGTGATGATTTTTCAAGTTCATCGTTTGTTCGACGTTCATTACGCTTCGGTTTCCTTTAAGGAGAATAAATAATACCAAAGAGGAGTACATCGAAAACAAACGTCCAATGTAATTTTCAAATCGAGCTTCACGCAACGTTATTGTAATTACGATTTGTCCGAGCGCAATTAATCATTCAGCCTGGTTCAAAAAACGACTTATCGTTTATTTTGTAATTGCAAATGTGCGGTGCGCACAGATGCATAATCGGCATTCTCCGGGAAACGCTGAAAGTGCGCGCAATTGCATCCGAGCGCATGATGAGAATAAAATCAACCCGGCTATGTAATTCGTGAGTTCCGGTCGGTTGCTCGGGTTTCAATTGTGTGGGCGATATGGCGACACATCAGTAAAAGGCCAAATTAATTTTGGTTTGCAGCGCACGATCCGACGGCGCGAAGCCTAAGAGCGCAATGAGATTAATTCGGTTTAGGGTACTTTGATCCCGAACGGGGATCGAGTGATTTAGAACTGGCAAATACGACCGACGTTCATGCAGTTAAAATGATTATGATTCGTGTGTATATTCGGGCAGGGCCGAATCTGCTGTTTGAAAATCGTTAACTTCATTGACACGCGACGCATGTGCTCCGGTATAATTTGTTGGCTTATCGTTTCTGGTCACATCCACATCATTTCGACGAAGAAACCCATTTAGGATCGTTCAGAACGATCAAAAATTTATGCACTGAGATATGGGAAACGGTGTAAAATAATGCAGATAACGTTGTTTTTAATATACGCCCGTTTTTATATGAAAAGGGAAAATGATTCAAAAATTCGTTTAAAAATTTATTGGTCGTATGAAACAATCAATCATCTATTATAGAAAACAGTAAATTGCACATTGTTGGTGTAAAATTAAACCAGTTATTATTTAATAACATTAATCGTTTATAATTACTGGCGTGTAATTACAAATAACATGATGGAATTCAATTAAATAATAAACTGAAAAAATGAAATTGTAACATTACACTCAATACGAGATAATTTTGCATTTCTGTTTTAATTTTAAAACTCCATAAAATTACAATATATGATAATTTTACACATGATTTAATACGACCTAATATACAGTAATTTAATTTCCGGTTCATTGTTTGAAGAATCTCATTGAAGTTGAAAAGTTATATATTTGCGTTATTTCATTTGTAACAAATTGGAGCGCGATTTCCATTTTACTCTCCAGTCGTTTATCATGGGCCTTCAGATCGGACTTATAGAATGGTAAATTCAGAATTAAGGCTCTTCCGTAAAAATGTAAATGATTTGCAGATCGGAAAAAGCATAGCCTCTGCTATCGATTCGTCACAATGGGGAGACGGAAGTGTTGACCGTCGGTCGGATTCGACGAAGTCATAAAAACACCTAGGCAGCGATAAATCTTCGAACCAGACAATTGCATTTGTCGTTATCGGGGCGGCTCGCCGCGAAAGGGGTGGCAGGCAATCTACTAGATGATGCAATTGACAAAAAGAAGGCGACAAGAAGAATGCGGCGCACCAGAGAGTCCACCAATTTTGTTCCCGCTGCTATTTTGAGCTTTCAGTTACACTTTTTGTCAATTTTTTTATTTCATTACATTTTTTGTCCTCTTTTTCTTTCTCGTCGGTTTTTTTCTTGTCTCGTTGGTACACATTTCGAGGGGTTAATTCGTTTGATTTAGCATGTAGTTTTGAAGAGGCGCTCCATCAAACGAGAAAAGAAGCGCGGACAGGCGAATACACTCGAGGTTGGTTCGGCACTCGAAAGTTGAAACCGTTTCCTCGCTATCGACAATGACATAATGTGCTCACTGCTATTATGGATCGCATCAGCGTCGACACTTTCTGAGAGAGCCGACGTGCGATCATTTATGCGACGTATATTCGCTTGTGTACAATCCTAAATGTGACGTTACAATGTAACATCATATTGCAACCAATATTTATACGAGTTTGAATCCCCCTTTTTTGTTGCACCTTTTTAACTGACCTCTTGATGGCAAACCCCTCTCAAAACAGTTTCGAACATTTTAAATGCGTTTGAAAGGAAATAATGAAACAAGGAAGATAAACACAAAAAAGAAAAAAAGAAGAGGAAATGATGAAAGTAAAAAGAAGCGAACAAAAAAATTAAAAAATGAGTTGGCAAAGATCTTTTTTCACAATTCTTTTCTGAATTCAATGTAGTGACTATTGATAAAACTCGTAATTCATTTCTACTTGTAGAAACAAAAAAGAGTGAATAAAAGAAATGAAAGATGATTTCAAGTTGGTTGGACTTTCTAGTTATAAAAATTACAGGCAAAAAAATGGTTGATTAAATCACTCCTCGTTGATGTAGATTTTGCGAGAGACTAAAACAGTAAACATGTAGACAGAAGAAATGAACAAAAAAGAGTTTGCATCAGTGTACAAAATGTAGTCGCGCAGGTGTTCGCTGTGTACATACTGTTTGTTTGCGCCGTGCCTGTTATCCTTGTCTAAGTAAATTTCACCCGGTCAGTGGAGACAAGTCAACATTTCACTTTTCCGTTTTGTGATGCGAGACTTCATAAATGGGCACTTGCCCGGCGTAATTGCAGGCAACAGCGTGTATATTTTTTTCCCTCTTATACAATACAAAATGTATTTTTCACGGATCGATGAGGAAATGTCGAGAGGTTTGGCTCAATGTTAAGGATATGAATTATATTTGTTTGGCAAAAGCAAAAGCACTTTGACAAAACTTTGAAACATAATTTCCGCAGATTTAGAGCTTAGTCGAACAAGTTCAACAGCGAGTGTATGTATGGCAACTTCAGCAGAAATTAAGACATAAACAACGTTATTATTCATTGAATTAGGAACTTGGAAAAGTTGCTGTTTGACGTTATTGATAACTGTTTTAGAGATAGTCATGTCACATTTGTCAACATTGCGAAATTACTTTTCTGTTAAACAATAGTTCGTGTGGTTATACTTTTTGAAAAATTTGCTTACTTTCCTTTTTTAATGAGAGATACTGAAATATTCTCTATATATTCTTGAAAATATTCAAAAAGTGAATGTAAAAGGTTTTTTTCCTATAAAAAATTGCAAGATGAATTTTTATTAATTAAAGGGCTGGACTTGAATTATTTATTCAATTTTATCTTATGATGAAAAACAAAAGTAGCAACTAATTATTGTTGGCTAACATTCAAAGGTCGTTTTTGAGATAATGTCAAATTTATTAAAGCGATTTTCTGCTACAATTAAAACGTCGCTGACGCTTCAGAGGGACTCTTTTGTTTGACACTGAGAGAGACTAAGTCGACGATTAAAATTGAAATACTCTTTTTTGTCGTACTTCGAGATGTCGGTATAGCACTCATAAAAATTAAACAAAAAGGACTGAAACTATTAAATGACAGCATTGGTTTTATATTTCGTGCCTGTAAACTTTTTTATGATTCTCAATAATATTAATTGCAAGCTCCTTTTTCAATTTAAACGAAAACAATGAGATTGCAATTGTAGAAAATTTTCCGTTTTTTTAATGCTGCTCGGCACAAGTATTAAAGCGATAAAGTGATTGTTACTCTCGCTATAGTCAATAAATTAGTCAATGAATGTTATCGCAAAACGCTGCAAAACTCTTTGACAGATTTGCGAAAGAAAAGTGCAAAGGGGTTTATGCCAAGTGAAGTCGGACGCACGAATCGATACAATTCGCAACGCGAATACGATAAAGCGTAGATGCACATTGGGTAAATTTATTTTTCTTGAGGCGTTTTTCACCTCGAGAGAAAAAAGCCTGCAAATAAAAAGCTCCGCAGTTATATAAATTGCCGGTGCATTTTATCGATGAATAAAAACTTAACTAATCATTCATCTCGACAATTTTTTCTATTTCTATTTTTTTGTTCAATCTTTGTTCAACTATTTCCAATTTTTCCAATAAAATGAATTTTCAAAATATTAAAATGAAATACGAAAATGTCAAATACTTATAAAATATTTATACATGACAAAGTATATTATTCTGTATCTAATATTTGGTAGTCATTTATTTTGAAAATACAATACAATATTTTTTCACGGATGTTAGAAAGTGTGAAACTTATAGCCCAAACGCATAACCAATTTTTGTTTGCTAAACAAAGTAAATTTCAATGACGTTGCGGAAAATGCAAAATAATACAAGTAATGGTGACTTAATGAGCGTGTACTTTTACATTGTCGTGGAATAATTATCTGACAGGTGTCGCTGTCTTGGGTATTATAGTCACTTTCGTGTACCAATACATTACAGAGCTTGATCTATTGCGGCATGAAACGTTGAGATGTTAAACACACCTGCTTATGACCAGACGCATATTCGTCTTCCGGACTTTAGTATATTCAGGAAATTTTGGATCGTCCGAATCGCCGATAATGACATAGCTAAAATTTCGCTTGATCAATTTATCATAAAACTGTGCTGCGGCCCAGTTCTACAACTAAACCGGTGTTTTTTACACAACGCCAATTATGTTGTTTCCTTGTTTCTAATTGTTCGTTGATTAATTTCACTAGAAGCCAAAAGTTCTTGATTAAATTACGGAACTTTTTGTTCGCTGACATTTCATATTGAATCGTAAAAAGAGTACTTAAAAAAATTGCCGCTACTAATTGAGAAATACGAATCGAGAGCTTAATTCAAAAAGTTGAACTGTTGAAATTATATCACTTTAACTTATTTCATTAGTAATTTATTTAATTGAGAAAATTCAATTATGAAAATTGAAAATAAATTATTTCCCCCATATAACTTTACACCTCTCTAAAAGGAGAATTTCGTAGGACATTTTTTTATTTAAAATATCTTTACTTTTAGTTTAATGTTTTTTTTTCAGGATTACAGCTTTAATAGCGGAGTGAAATGATATGAAAGGTTTCAAAATAATACATTTCAATCTGTAACGGGAATGTCGAAGACGAGAAACCATATCTACGATATTGCAATGAAATTCTTGCCAAATACAGTGAGACAGCTTGTCAAAATACTCCCGGTCCTATCCATTAAACGATTTCCGATCGCTCGAACAAAACAGCGCCGTAAGGTCGAGGAGTTCGTACGTGCTTAGCTTCGGGAAACAATGAGGCAATCCGCGAAACAACATTGTCCCTATTGTTAACCGAGCGCCCCATTGTGCTGCAGCATCAGTATAAGTTTCATTGTTAACACCTTTTTTTTATTGTCGTTATAAAGTATTATGACAGATCAAGACACTGTCGCGGAACAAATTTTTTGTAAATGTCAATAACTTTCGATCAGATCTATATCTATGCCCCAAAAACATTTGATAGGAATGTCATCTTTCGTGACATCCTTTTTAAAATATTTCAACACATTTATGTGCACAAAGTCAAATCGAAATTTCAAAATACGTTTACATATTTAGTTCAATTATTGATTGAATAATACAAATTTGGTATATACAAATAATTTAAATTTAATTAAATTGAATAGGAAATTAACTTTTCAGTGTAAAATATTTTTAGACAATGAAATTGATTTATGTTTGTTATTTTTAGTGTGCAATCTTAATGTTAAATTTTGTTTTGTTGCAGATCAATTCAAGTTTGGTTGTAAACCAAACCATCAGAGGGATGGCTGTAATTGAGCCTCTCTGTAAGCTGGGACGTCATATAGTTCATTTTGTAACATATCAGCTTGTCCAGTAGCCTATTAAAACGTTACGGTTATAATGAAGTTTGCCGTCCCGAGCGAATGTAAGTACTGTAATGTAAAACGCTGTATCATAATATTACAACAATGCATTTATGATCAATCTGATCGAATTTCCCCTTGTGACCATCAACTGAATATCATAGTTGCCTTTTTGTTTAAAATTGCCCTATCGTGATGTATTTTGAATATTTGCTATAAGCATCGCTCTTATCTTAAACAACCTCTCTATATTCCATATATTTTACGCAAAAATTCAAAATCGCCTCGCAGCAAAGATTTTATACTAAAATTGACCATTCGGGTGAAAAAAAAACAGAGTCGAGAGTGAAAAAAATGATCTCCGAATTAACATTTTTTACAATATTTTCTGACAGCTTTATTGGATTGGTCTATACATTAGTGTCTGAATCTAAGACATTTAAGCACCTGAAGATTTAAGGTTTCGGTTACGTACTTCGCTATTGATGAGTCTTATCTGTTCGATAAGCTTCTGGCTAATTTATATCTGACTCCGTCGAATAATCTTAAGTGAAATAACAACGTCTAAACAGAGATGGTGCACTTTCTTCTTCTCTTCGTCTTGGTGGTATCGTGAATTCGAGAATTATTGAGCAGCAAAATGAACAATCAGCAAGCTCCACAATCAACTTGACGAAAATGAATAGAATATTTGCTCTCGGGGCGTAGTTATATCGTTCGACATAGACACAAATAAACAGGTGGGGTGATTAAGAGCTCTATTGCACGTTGGGTGGGTAATATAGTCAGCATGCAGCTTGGCATCTGATCAGGATGTTACTCAAATCCAAGGATCAATATGCTTGTACGGCATTAAATAACCAAAGCTAGTCATTAACCGTTCCCCGTCAATTTCATCGCTGTTACATAAATATGAATCGTCCGTTATCTGAAATACGACTAGGCAACTACGAAAAAAGTTTATGCTTTAGTGCTGTTACAAACGAACCATTTTACGTTGGTTGTAAAATTTCACTTAGAGCACGTTGAAAATTGTTTGTTAGTTGATTGGTCGAACTGAACTACTCAAGAAATAAGAAACATGTACTGTTTCTTCTTATCTTATCCATATACATACCTCATTTATTATACATTTGTGACTAACCATCTATGTGAAATATTTCACTAAATATATTTGACATAAATGTATCTTTGTACTGCATCTATGCCCCAATAGCACAATCTAGATAATATACACATATTATACTAGATAATATATGTACATGTGTCTATTATCTATATATATTATTTATATATAATATCTAGATTCTTCTATTAGGGTGATGACATAAATATTAAGAAAATGAAAACATTTTCAAGAAATTACTGATTAATTCATTTATTGATATCAAAATTAATAACAATAAACTTACGAACATTGATGTAGATTTTTTGAAAAAAAATTATTACGTTAATTGATGTTTGAAATGTATTTTAAATTAGAGATTTTTGCAGATCAAGATGACCACCGATTGAAAATTATCTGAAATGCTTATGTTTCACTAATTATGTTTGACATAATCTATGGTGGTATAAATATTATTTAATATTTCAGCATTAATAATGCATGTATGTATGCACATATGAAATGTTTGCTTGGGTATATGTAATTTTACATTATTTGGAATGTAATGTACATTGCTTGTATAGTTGCACTTTATGAAAGTGCAGAGAATCTTGGAGCTGACAAACGAGCCGGGTATAATCTATCAAGGTCGTGTGTTTATTGTGAAATGATTTTGATGAGTTGGTGCATGTATATCTACAAGTTGTGTGTACATGTTTTTCACCCTCCTAGCAACGTGGCAAGCTACCTACCCAGCAACCGACCCATACCGTTTCTCATAGCGGTGTGTATGTTTTGCGTAGCGAATTTCAATGGAAGCAGCTGAGCGAGCGGCGTAATTATTGCGCTTCGTTCGATCCTGGTACACGCGCGTCTGCGACAGTCTTCTGCGCCAGTCCAAATTCATGCAAATCGCTTCGGCACCGCACCTCTTCGCCGTCACATCCGCCCATTACACGTCACGCTCCTGCCACGATTTCGATATCGGGTCAACGTCAAGTCGCGTGAGAATAACGGTTTAACCTCGTTCAACCAACTAAAACACTTTGATTACGAAGAATGTTGTAACAAATGGCACTGCTAATATTCTTCTTGCAACTTTTTGGAGCTTGAACTTGGGTAATGGATGTAAGGGGCTCTCGTTTCTTCGTAGATCAAAAACCTTTTAACGTCGATTGATCTACGTTTTCTTATATTTATGGCACGAGTTTCATCGTTCCGATCTGTCTTGTAGAAATTGAAGTATCGACGACGAACGGTCCACTAAATTCCATCCCGAACTGGAAATCTGAAAAAAAAAAATATTTGTACAGATCCATTTTAGAGTTATTAAAAAAACACCTATAACGCAGAACAAACAAGTGCGATTGAATTTTGGAAACAGCAATGGACAAATATCACGAAACTTTTATCAGTTAACTTGGCACAATTGGGCTATATCTTGTAAAGTGTATGATCTTTTATTTTTGTCGCTTGTTTTCTATGTCCTCACATGATGGCGGACACGTAAAAACTACTTAGCCGACTCGCCGTTTCCGTCGTTTCCCTTTATTAGTTTACTTTTCTTTCCTTTGCTCGTGCAGTTCGTATAATTAATTTTTCATAAGCTTTTCTAATTTGGAGAGTTTAGGATAAGAATTGCGCCTCGAGCAGGCAACAAAAAATTTAGAGTTTTCCAAACATTTTTTGTTTTTTGTACATCTTTTTATGGGATTGACGATTATGTGAAAGCATCTAAGAATTTAAAAACATTTTTTGTGTTCATTTTTATTGTAATTTTAATTGAAGTATCAAAGCTAATTTTTTAAATTGAAGTTGATTAGAAACTGTTTTAGAAAAATCGAAAAATACGGGATACAACGTACGCTGAGTTTGAGTACAAAAATAAATTTCTTGACATGAAGCACCGCGGCAATAATTTGAACCGCTTTGGCGAGCAGTATTTACACACTCGCAATTTCGAGGTGTACCCTTCAACGAAGCGTGTTTTTGTGGTCATTCAACATGCTTCGTGGAACATTGCTACACACTCAATCTCCGTGTCTTCATTTTGTCTGTTACCTATGTTGCGTACCCTTAATACCCATCGTATTATACATGAAATCATACATCCAGATTTACCAGAGTAATATTTCAAAACTTTATGCCATGATATTCGCATTGTCAAAGTGCCCATATTAATTATTTTCAAATCCATTATACACCATGCAATCGCAAATTAAATATTCAATTATTATTTCATACATCAACTTACACTACTTGGAAATCCAAATTATTTTTATTTATAAAATATCTCTATATTATATATTAAGGTGCATCGGAAAATTTTACCCACATGCATGGATATATTGAAAATTGATTTCAATGAAAAAAATGAACCTCGATAAATCTGGATATTTTTTCGTCGGTCTCTATATTTAGGCGCGCATTTTCTAAAAAATGCTGATTTTTTTATGTTTAATGTCAAAAATCGAAAAAAAATGTTTTGATTTTACGAAGGTAATTTTTTTTAAATTAAACTTTCAATTTTTCATAGATCAGCCATGGGTATAACCAAAATTTTCGATACACCTTTTATTATATATAAAATAATTATCATATTTTAATTTGAAAATGTGTGAATAATTTGCGTTCAACGATGCGAAAAATTAAAAAAAAAAACGAAATTTAAAATGTACATTCTTGGAACTAATATTATTATAATTATTTTTTCAGGTCAACAGTGGGATGCAAATTGCGAAAATGTATAGTAATGAATTATATCGTTACTTGAATGATGGCCTCGGTCAATGTAATGTCATTAATGGATGATTTGATTTATTCTTGGCGATAATGCACCAAATGAAAGATGATTTGGTTGTGAATGGCGGATCGTTACTATCAACACAAATCATTGAATTTGATAAATGACCTGCAAATGGTGAAACAGAAAATTTGATGAATATACACTCCCGGGGAAAAATCACTGATTAAGGTATTTGTGTGTGTGTGTATGTTTGTACCTGTGGTGTAATATTTTCAAAGATAGTTGATATTTGAGAATTAATTTTCGGACGCATAATGTAAGCGCGAGATAGCAGATCTGGCAAGCGTGAAATTTACAGCAAAATGATTTATGCATGCGCGAGATATTATAGTGACGCTGTGGTTCAATTAAGAAAACGATAGAGAGCTGCTACGTTAATAAGATAAGGCACATATATTTTCAGACCTTCGATTAACGTTGAGATCATAATCAAAAGCGTGAACGGAAAATTTTACTTCGCATTTTCAAGACGACAATACGAACGAAATAACGTAGAACTTTTATCTTTTTGATAAGACGCGAGAAACCCGACCAGAAAGTAATGAAAACGCTGTACTTAATTAGTATAACTGAATTTGTTATACTTTTATATGAGTATCTAATTAAAAGCACGAATGAAAGTGGAGTTTTTGAACAAAAAAGAGGTAAAAAATGATAAAAGGGGCGTTAAAAAAGCTTACAAACAGGTCGAAAAAGTTAGTACTAAAGTTTATAAACAAAAACAAAGCTGTCGCGCGAATTCGCAACTCAATCGAGCAAACCAACGGTGTTGCTTTTGACACGTCCCAGCTTACAAAATTTATTTGCTACGACAATTGCACAATCACAGTCTCTCAGCTTAATTGTGAAATAATTCGCTCGCTGCGTGTATAATTGAATCTAGCAAAACACCAGTTGCAATATGGGCGACGTAAAGTCCGTTTCGTGATGCCATCCAGACTGCCAATTTTTTTCTCCCCGTTTCTGTTTTCGCACACCGTTCTCATCAATTTTGCAATTGACGTTTTGAATTTTCGCTTGTTTTGATTGCGAGTTTGTTTTGTTTCGCCCGGCGGTTTTGGATTTCAATTAGTAATTATATATATTATAGGTGATGAGCAAGCAGTTTCTGTTTCTATTTTTGAATATTGGCAGAAATAGATAATTAAATTGATTTCATCGAGACGAGTCAAGCCCCAAAATGATTTTACACTAAAATACGATAATTTTAACTGTTATCAAATTTCGGAAAAGTTCAACTTTGTGTATATCAAATTTGGATAAATCTGGTTCATTTAAACTATAAAATATGTATTGTGATATGTTACGGTAATGGAGCCTGTATATGTATAATCCAGCGTCGTTATTTTGGTGGGAATGGCAATACTATTTTACAATTTGAACTGAAGAGAATACTGTGCCATGAGGAAGAGAATGCTATTACTATGAATTACTAGATACCCAACACTTTTCGATGAATATGCATGTACACTTTAATTTGTAGATAGTTTTGTAATCCATGTTATACTATATATATAGTTTCCAGTTTCAATTAATTAGTTGATGCAATGTTATATTTGAATTCTAATTTAGTCAATAATATATAAACTCCGTCATTATGATCAAACCACTTATTGTATTTTATGAGAGGAAATGGTGTTAACATCAGATGTAGATAGAATTTTATCGAACAAGAAAATTAAAATTGATTTCTAGCTGGCGAAAGATCTTAAATTTACAGTTACATTTTTTATTGTTTCCGCTCGGACATTAATCTAGTCAGAAGTACAGTTTACTAAATAGGGTTATTAAATATTTAATGCTTTCAATTTATTTACACCGTTTAACAGGATTTGTTTATATTTCGTTTACTTATTAATTCATTCAAAAATGAAAACATTGTCAAAAAATGATTGATTGATTTACTTGTTAATATCAAAATTGAAAAATAAAATTACTAAAATTCGTGTAGAAATATTTTTGAAATATTTTTATTACGTTAATTGATTTTTGATATGTATTTCAAATTGGAGACTTTTGCGGATCAAGATAACCACCGATCAGAAACTATCCGAACTGTTCCAATAATTGAGATTCAAGAAATAGTTATGCCGACTCCAAACAGTTGATCAACTTCGTATGAAATTTCGATTGTCTGAAAACCGCTTTTTACCTCTAATCCAAAATCATTCTATAGAGGTACCAGATTAAACGTTTTTCCTGGTTTAATATAATTCAGCTATATGCACTGAGGATTTAATAGGACATAGCGAAAAGCCACAACTTGGTTCTGCATATGTGTCCTCTAGAGTGTTCTCTCTACCCTTATTTTAATTCAATAAAGCACGACTTTCAAGAGAGGTGAGTCGTCGGCGGGATTTAATTAAGCGGATGTTTTTATCTGATTAAATTATATATAAAATAGATGCAGATATTTTTGGTCGAGAAATCACGTCTTTGAATTCAATAACATGCCGAGCAATATCACATCATAATCGAACCATTGCCGGGGATCGTATTACTACTGCGCAACGCAATTAATACGATTTTGAACGAAAAGTTTTTGCTTTGACTGTGTGTAAGAATTAATTAAACCCCCTCGTCATTTCCCATCATCAGTTCTGTTTCATTTTGTAGTTGACGATATTCATGAAAATTGAACCGATTATTGATGTTGCCACAGTACGTTGGCAATTCTCAACGAAAATTGCTATCCGAAGATGCTCTGAAGGACCATCGTGCACAACTTGGACTTTTGTATTGGATCAAACAGTTTAATCTGCCTTGCTCAGTTGCAATATATTAACTCAAATATCGAGTTTCGTTGCATGTCGTGCATGTTGCGAATCAATTATACCAATGTCGTAGGTCACATCACGACGCAAGCAGAAAAACTTGCACATGCTCGGCAAAATAGTCCGCAATCAGTGCTCCTCAATTATTGGTTTGTGTATAGCACTCTGGGGGATCGTACAGTTCATAAAGTAGAAACCGGAAAAATGTAACGATTGTGAATTCAATTTCAAACGAGCTGCGAGTTAAATTTTCTGTCCTTTTCTTTTTTCTTTTTTTTTCGTCGCAAATTTTTCATTTTTCCACGTTCATTTTTGTACTATTTTCATGGTTATATTTTTCGTATGACGTCGGTATCAATATTTTATCGCACTGTGGCAAAAGTTGAAATTGTATTCCGGACGAGCTTAGATGCAAAATTTCATTCAACAGTAAGCCAAACAGTTGCGCGAGGCCCAATTTAACTAATTCAATTTTTCACTTTACTCGAAAACTTTTGCATTGCAACTTTCACAAAGCACATATGTGGAAGTTGTGTCAATTATTTATTCGCCTTAGATTTTTTTGTCCAACTTTTTGTCTCGCTTTGCAACGAAACAGAATTCCAACAGTGAAAATCATCCCAACGAAAAGATAATTAATTGGAATTGTCGATGAATTGAAATTAAACACTTGCGAGTTGCAACTCGCATTGAAATTGCGGATTAACAAGATTTGAAAGATTTTTTTTCCACAGGGACTGAAATTGGATTCTGTAAAATGAAATTAATTTTGTCTTGAAAGATCTTTAATTAGACTTAATCCGGGTCGAATGAATTCCACGACAATTTCTCTGAGACATGAAAATGAAATAGAAAAACAAAATTGAAGTTGAACCTAATATTGACATGTCAAAACAAAATTCATACTTTGATTCAAAAGGGTGGTGATAAAAAAAAATCATTTTCTTCATCTCAAATTGTCCCTATAAACAAGCATCATAAAAACTTTAACGACAAAATGCCATAAAAAGTTGAAATGAAAATGTTCGGTCATAGTTCAGAGTTTACACTTCGGGGCATGAAAAATTGCCAAGTGCCGAGGAATGTTTTCCTAAGTTTTATATATCGTCCTCCAAAAATGCACGATGATAAAAAGGTGTGCCTCCATTGAAGTATCTTTTGAGTTTCAGTTTTCCGAGCATTCTTTTGCGGTAGAAATCAAAGTTAAGATTCTCCCCCCTCTCTCCTCTGACTCAAAGAGAAATTGAATTCGTTTGCACTGTATCAAGTGCCATTGCGAGGAGTTATAATTTAAGTAACACTATGAAATCAATGGAATGATTTTTGGAGCATGACCTCTAACGCTGCGCCTGTGATATTAGTGTCTGATATGCTTCAATAATGTGAGGCCTGAAGAAGCGTTTTTGATTCGTAATTGTCCACAATGCAATACAGTGTCTGTCTTAATCGATGCTCTCAAAAAATCGTGCAAAAAGAAAGTCAAAAGAGCAACATTGTATTCAATAACAAATCAAACTGTATATAATTTTAACTATATACTGATACTGTTCTTATTTTTGTCTAGTTTGCAAAATGTTTGAAAATGATTGAACATTTGAAAATAATGATGTTCAATTTACAAATTGGCATAATTTATAGATAACTATATGAAAAATGTATTTTTAAATCAACTTGAAATTGAATACACCTCGAGTTGTAAATAGGAAAATATTCGTATCTGACCATATTTCATGTAGCAACTAAAAATATAATTGGTTAAATTTTAAATAAAAAATAAATTTTACATTTTAGATAAAACTTATACTTGGAATATTTTTATATTTTATTTAAAATCAACATTATTTATATTCATCAATATATAATTTATTTATTAAATTTCTGAGTAATTGTTTTCTATTAAAATGCAGCTGTGATTTATGAGAAATATTTTGTACTAAATATATGTACCATCATATAGCTATTGCCATAAAAATGAAAAAAAAAATTGTTATTGAATCAACATATTTTCATAATATAATTGTCCAATTAAATTTTATCAGATTATTTAGATGATAATGGAGAAAATGAGCTATAAATGTGAAAGATTTAGTACACCAAAATGCTATTTGAAAAATTCTATTTTGATTGTCTCGACCACCTTAAACGTCAGTCAGTGCCAATTGCATGAATGTCAATCAGTTTTAATGAAAAATTCAGCGGGTATAATTGGACATTGTACTGTCATAAACTATATGATGAAATTAAAACGAAACGTTTGAAACAAAAATGAACTTTTGCAGTGCCTCCGTCGAAATTTATTACTCACAATGTGGGTATATAATTTAGCGCATTAAAATTGTATTCCCGTTCTCTCATCTCTCGAGCGCTCAAAACGCATGAAAAAAATGAAAGGTTTTCATTGTGGATAATACCATGTAACAGCTTTCATCAGTTTTTATGCTAATTTTATTCTTAGTGCGAAACTAATTGAGCCTCTAAATCAAACGAGCCACGTCTTTATTTGATGTCATTTTCTTCCGAATGTTTTTGGTACGTATGCTAATACGAGTGGATGACAAAAGGATGTGGTAGAGTGATGACATTTGTCTCTTGGGGATCTTCAATTATATAGACTTAGGGGACGGACCCAGGCATATGTCGCTATTAATATTTCTTTTTTGTTCATTTTTCACAATTTTTTTGCGTTTAGAATTAAGTCTATCTGATTACAGTAAATTTAATTAGCATTATTGGATCACTTTTTCAATTTCACCTCAAATTTGAAGCTCGAAAATTTGTCATTAGCGTTTATCGAAAATTAAATTAAATTATAATTAACATTATTAAAAAGCTTATTAATTCAGCAAGGCTTTGCGAGATACAGTTAATCAGAGAGTTTGACATTAACAATGTGAATCCTAATGAAATGTGTATATGTTTGCAAATGTTCCTATTCATTTTCGATCCAACCTGGCCAATAATTATTCTCCTGTGGATTGATTTAAACGGTTCGGCGTATGCCCTAGTTTCGAAACTTTAGCAGATGTGTTGAGAGGTAACTGACCACACTCTCGAATATCCCATTGACTGTCTCTTATCAATGAAATTAAATCGACCGCAAAAAGTGGAAAAATATTTTTCCGACTAGCGTCAAGTTTTTTTTTAAATAACTCACCAAGTCACTTCGGAAATCAAATACTTTTTTCGAATAATCCAATGATAATCCTAAAAAATATCGAAAAACACTTTTAGAGTTACATTCCGAACAACCAAATAGTTTTGGAAGAAAAAAATTTCGTTGTTGAGAATGGGCGGAACATTTTTTGTCAACGTTCAAATACGCTGAATAATTTGGGACACATTTTACAGGGCCGAAATTTGACGATTTGTTGGTATTTAATTACCATGGAGATATTATTTGGAAATCAAATTTCAATTAATGTCGTCCTACATTTGGTATTATTTTCACTGAGATGAGAGAGTTAAATCAACTTAATTAGTTCAGTTAAGTGTACTCGGACTAGCATTATAAACATTCGAAACACATGAAATAAATAAAGATGAAATGAGAAACATAGGCGAGCAATGTTGAATTTACGTGTTAGCGCGTTTATTGTCCTCGGTCAAATATGTTTTCAACTTTAGCTCGTAAACTTGAAAACAAACTTATATTTTTTTTATTGTTATATTTTTTTTCATTGTCAGACTGTAAGTCACAACTTTTATCAAGCATGTTTATTTTGCACAGCAACATTTGCCCCTTATAATTTTAATTATATCATACTGTTAAGAGAAACATTTTCGAAATGTTATCTTTATTTTTTATTCGGTGCAATTTACTGAATCAAATGAAAGTGTGGGATTTGTGTCGTAAAGAAAATGGTGTGTTTTTTACACGGGAATATGAAAAGAAGAGTTGAGCGAAAGTGTAAAGTTGCAAGGGAACGTGTAATACTTTTTTCCAATCTAGGGTCAGGTGTTATTAATTCAGCAACTAATATTCAGAATTTCAAGTAGCTGAACTAAAAAACTGGTAAAAAATAGGATACCGAGGCTCTTGAAAGAATTTTTTTTCTTTTTTAATTTTTTTTAGTTTGAACCAGAAGCGGTCACATTGAGGTCATACACAAAACGCTATAACAATCGTACGCAACGGCGTTCGCGAAAATAATCGATAAAAGCTGTCAGAAATTCCGTGCGCGTCGTCATATACTGACCGCTTGGAAACCAATTTGTTGCATCCATTGTTGTCCCCGGTATAAAATATTTTAACGAATGCAATTCGCAGCACTTTAAATAACGATTCATTCTTTCAGCTGCAGTTGCGTTATTATTTTTAGTTGTTGCCCTTCTTCTTCCGTTTTTTTTTATGACGCTCACATATTATGTTCGAAGTATACGTCGGCCATAAATTTTCGCGCAAATGAAATAAGCTTTTCCGTCCCGTGAAAAAGCATATCTTGTTCTTTGATATAATCATTAAAAATTCGCCCTCGTAACTCACCTGAAACACGCTTTTAAAAAGGTGGATTTTGCGAAACAGAAAATGCGGTACAATTTTGTCGCTTTTTTTCTCGCAATTCGTTAAAAAAGAGTTCGGTGGATTGATTTTTATTCAAAGTATCTGACGAATTTCACCAAAATGGCACTGGATTCTGAAGCATCTAAGTTTTCAGTTCTTCTCGTAATTTGATCTGCAATAAAATCTACAAAAGCACCTTTTACAAAACACTCGTCCTTTTTTCGTTCCGCTTTTTTTTGTACAGAGACAATATATGTCTCTTTGAACAAGCTGCATAATAGAGACAGCAAATCTTTTTATCGGATTTTTAAAATAATTGATTCAATCATTTGTTTAAATTTTTTAAACAATCAGTTCCAACGAGGGATTTGTTAAAAAAATCACGACGAGATTTGTGTATTTTTTTAAAGTCAGGATGAATGCTTTGTTTTAATGATTACACAATAAGGGAAAAAAGTAATTTGAATGATTGCCGAAAAAAAATTACTTGTTCGAACAAGTTGGAAATCTTTGCAAACATCAAGTTCCGCGCCCGCGATTTTCACGAGATCTCACTGACGAGTTCTCTTTCACAAAGAGAAAAGTATCATTGGCAAGTTCACCAGTGGAAACTTTATATATCGACTTTCGTACAAATTGTAAGACTGTTTCGAATGAAGATAAGTTTTTGTTATATAAAATCATCAAGAGCGAACAAATTTTGTAATTCATCTCGGTCGAAAATTTACAGAAGCATTTTCTATATCATAACGACATTCTTCTAAGATCGGAATCACTAATTATAATAATTCTTCCCAATCCATCGTGATCCCAAAAAATCATGAAATTTTTTCTTTCAGTATTTTTCATTTTTCTTTTAGATTTTTTTTACTATTTGGAATGCAAATTTTTGCTATAATTTATCAGTCGTATATTCAAATTTGAAGTTGTAAACATTACCGTATGTGTTTAAAAACACTCGCAATATTGATTTCAATTTCCCCAACACTGAGGTAAAATTTTTCAAACACGCTCGAAAAACTTTCACGACTTTCACAGAATTTCCTTTAGTATTCAAGTGACTGAAACTGAAATCTTTTTGGACGCACACGTCGGCCACGTTGAAAAATAAAGTGATAAAGTATTTTGTTCTCTTCTCGGGCCAGAATTTTTCGAGAATTTTCTCATAGTCAAGTTTGAAGTTTTTATTATATTAAAACTTCATTGTTTTTTCCACTCTCGTATATCGAACATGCACAATATAAAATTTTCCCCCGTGAAAAAAATTCAAACCGCGTTATTAATTTCAAACATTTTAATTGTCAGGGGGGAGGGGAACGAGGGTGTTTTGTACATTTTTATGTTATCGCTTTCTATAATTGATATGAAAAAATAGGTTTGGGACGTTCGCCTCATAACGACTTCATCAAAACGGTGGTTACAAAAAGAATAATTCAGCGCCATTGTTTGCAGACACTTCGGCTTGTTTACGTTTAAAGAAAAGAGTTGCTCCATCTTTAATGTTGAAACTGGCATATAAGACAGCATCCGAGGCACGTCGTGTTGGCCGAGTAGAGTGTATTTACACATTTACATTTTGTTTCACCCATTTGCTTGCTTCAGGTGGGTTCAAGTAATGTACAAAACTGGGTCAAGCTGATGGACAAAAGCATTGCTTACAAAACGGGCCATATTAAAGACACGCTGTAATTATATATGTGTGCATAAAGACGAGCCCAGAGTAATTAATAAAAAGAATAAGATGGACCTTTTTACACAAAGCGACATTTTGCTCTAACAATCTTGGGTTTTTTTTTTGTTGATTCCAAGTCGTTTGCCGTTGTTGCTGCATGCACATTTTAACGTTATCATTTTAGTCCGTCGTTTAATGATTGTTCTTGCAATTTTGGTCGCGGTATAAAAACTCAATTTGGTGCTCAGTTCACCGAGTTTATGATCTCTCTCTCGTTTTTTTGTCGTTTCTTTTTCTTCTTTTTTTATTTGAAAAGATATTGAAAATTGCTGCCTGACGTTGACAGTAACATACTGCTCACGTTTTCACTGAAAATGAACAAATTTTATTCTGAGAGTATGCTACACCAATTTTAATATTTACAAGTTGAACAAATTTTGTACAATGTTGCACGAATTTTGAGCACATTTTTATTTTTCAAACGCTTTTTTGAAATGGGTTTTTCATTCTGTCTCGAAGGGAGACTTTAAATGATTCATTCTAATTTCAATTTTGGTAACTTTATTTTCAGTGTGTTGTTAAAATTGGTTCTAAAAAATGGACATTGGTTCAAATTTCGTTTGGCCATTTTATTTGAAAAATGCTTTTGCTAATTGAAATTGAAAAAAAAACAATAAATTTTCAAGGAAGATGAAGCATCAGTAAAACAATTAAATGTACCTTAATCAATTTTTCAGAATGTTTGACTCAATCAAATAAAGTCGTCGTAGATGCGCGTTTGTTCCGACGTTTCTTTACATCTTACATCAAATAATCAATAGGATCAAAGTTACGCCATTCTAATTACTTTTTTATCCGTTTAAATCCTGAACTAAAACGCCGGAGCCCGAAGTGATTCGAGGGAATCAGTTTTATAATTATTTATTGGAGCGTTGCACGTAAACGAACCTTGATTAAATTACAACACTAGACCGAATAAAAAAAATGCCAAATTAAAAAAAATATCTAAATAGAATGCGCAAAATTAAAAGTGAAATTGGAACCTTGTCTATTCAATTTTTTTTTTCGTTTCATATTTTTTCATGTAATCTCCGATTACGATGTGAAAAAAAATATATCAAAAATGTTTGAAAGCCTTGATATGAATTCAAGAAGCGTAATGTTGACCCAGCCTAATGGATTTCAAAATGTATGATATGAAACTGCCACAGAGTGATAGGGCTGAATTTCATAAGGCCTCCAAAGTGGAATGTAAGAAAATCTACGCGATTCAACTCTGATAAGAAATTCAACGAGATCTCAGCTTAGGAAATTTCGCTTGTGTACAACATTTTGCAAGATTCCATGGTTATATGAAGCGTATATGCATGAGACGACAGTTATTAGTGCAGAAGTAACGGTGACTGGCAGGTCCTATAATTCATAAATGAACTGGTGCTGTACGTCGGTTAGACGCGTTGGACCAGTATATGTATATTGATAAGATAGACATTGTTCGTCGTAGCTTTCAATATGATAGAACCTTGAATGACCCCGTCTTGACAAGCGCATCAAAGGAATATTGGATTTTCAAGAGAACTTTAGCACAACTTATACATTTAGACACAAGCATCGAACTGCTATTTAATCTCGTTCAGGTTTATTGCATCCTTCTTTTCGAACTTGCAGATGCTTTTTTTTTTTCATTAACTGTAATTAGGATCTTTTTTCCATGAAACATATCAATTCATGCTAACCATCCTTGACGGTTGCACAGTCACGATAACCGGTGTGCCATCAATGTTTAACATGAATTATAATTTGTTGCTGGAAAAGGAGCTAAATTTATTCAACTCCAAGCGGTAAGATAAACCGATTATAAACTTGCAAAATAATTCATTGCAAAACTTGCAGAAGTTTTGTTAATAAAAAAGGGATAAAAAAATTAGTGAATTGAAAAGTTTATAAAAAAAATAAATAAATATGGTGTGAAATTTCAGAAGCGGGTGAAAACGTGCGGTGGAAGATAGAAAACTTGGGCTGGGACAGTTGATATTAATGTTAAACATTTTATCAGCGGTGTTTTATTGTTCGTCTTTTTCAAAGCGTGATGAAATATAACTGAACCAATTAAAAGCTGGGGCTGAAAGGGCAAACTTAGTTTGACATGAAACATTGAGTTTGTCATGCAATATCAACTGCAACAACTTTAGAGAAGACTGCCAGCAATATTGGATGAGCCATCGGTTAACTGTGCATATCTATATCTTGAATATAAAGTGGGTCCGAGTTTCGCCTTTTACCAGATAACGAGGATTGGCTGCTGCATTTCAGTTTATTTCGACTCTATTATTTACTTTTCGCAAACTTTGATGGTGTTTCCAATGTTTATGCATTTATTATCAGAGACTTTCTGGAAAATAAAATTTAAAGATAAAATGTAAATAGCAACGAATGGTCACGTCAACAATGTTTTCTTTCGTTCCACACAGAGAATCATCTCATTTCAAAATATTTTGAAACGACTTTAAGTGAAAATAGTAAAGTTTTTTTAATTAAAAATTAAAAATCTTATTTGTTGATCATTATTAATTTTACGTTTTTATTTTTTTTATTTTTGAGTTGTTTTCTGTCGATTGTAAAACAGTCCTGTCAAATGAAAACTGTTTTTGAAACGACGGACCTAATTAAAGCATGTTATTTTTACTCTAAAAAGATTTTAACCCAAATCGGGGACAAAATAAAACATCTTATGAAATGAGACACCGCTTTTTGCAGTGTTGGAACTGAAAAAATTATTTGACCCGAAAAAAAAGCCGTCAACATTTTTGATTAACATTTAAATTGGTTCTTCATCATTTTCAACTTTGATCTTTCTGCTTTTAAGATCTCTGTTTTTTTGTCTTGTCTTTGTTAAGTCGTGTGAAATTGTCGGGACCCACTATGTCACGAGCGACATTGTTAACTGGGCTTTTATGCGATTGGATATATGTTTCTCTAATCCGAAAGCCACACCGGCTCGGTGAATCGACACCATATGTCTATTTACCACTAGTAATCGTATTGAAATTTCAAAATACAATCTTCTTTCAAAAGTTATTTTTAAATCTAACGTATATATAACAACTTATTGAGGTAAACAAATTTTATATATACGGAGACATATGCCATCATAAATGTTACGGAAAGATGACATAAATTTATATTCAGCCACTTATGTAATCATATCACAAATGTGACATATGTATAGAGTATAACGGCATATATAGACCATATATGTAATATATATGCCTCAAATATGCTCGCGTATTTGAGGAATATAGGGCGTATATATGGAATATAAGTTCGTTTTTGCTTAAGTAAATATTAAATTAGGTTTGCTAGTTACAATCAAGTTACAAAACAGAATTCGAAATGACAGATAAAATTACGCTTCGACCATGTATTAATCACAGTTTGGCCACAATTCATCATATTATGCTCAACGATATTTACACAATAACCAAGCTTCAACCGGGCACCGAAATCATCCTGATGACGAAGCATATCACCGTCACTGTGACAGCTCTACGACTATTGTGATGAATTCCCGACCGAATTTAACTGTCTAGTTTGGCCGCATCTGGGCTAACCCATCAGTGTCGCAGAATTTTATTCCGCTTAATAACATTATTAATTCGACATTTCAAATTCAATTGGCACGCCCTTTTCCATGAACAACTGGCTGTTTCCATCATTGGAACAATTTTTCTTTACTTTCTCTGAAACATGTAAAGAACTTTAAAAAGAATGATTTTTATCAAAAATACAAACAAAGGAAAGACTAATTTCTTGATTCAATTTGTTTTTTCTTACTAAAATAAGTAGAAAATGAACATTTATGGCCTGTGAAGTTTATTCTTGAAATAAGAATGAGCTTGAACAAAGAAATAAAAAGAGAAAATAGGAACTTTGTGTTGTAAGAAAAAAGAAAAAGAAAAAGAAATAAAAACAAACTTAGAAATAGTCAGGATAATTGTAACAAGTTGGAGTGATTGTGACGTTCTGGACCAAATGATATGGAATTAAAAAATGTTTTACAAAAATGGATGTAAATTTTTTAGTAAAATATTTGTTCAAATTATCATCAAATTTGTTTGCAGGACTGAAAACATACATACAAAAAATAAAAAATGTATATATTTCATGTAAGCTAAAGTTATTTATTTATGCTTTATAAATAATTCATTAATGTACTGAATGTAAAATATTAACAATTATAACTCAGATTTATGAATAAATTATATTTTCAAATATAATTTTATACGTTTCTCTTACAGTTAAAGTAGAATATATGAACGAAATAATATATGAAGATTTTTTATCTGGTTGTTATTAACGAGAAGATTAAAACTGAAGTTTATTAAAAATGAGCGTTTGATTGCACCGTGATTATCTACTTAAAGTTGAAACGAGAGTGTCTGGAAGGTGTAACGGTGCGTGTTGACACGAACAAAAACACTTGATAATCAACGGTATCTCGGTCCGGAGGATTGATGATGAGCAAACAGCTCTGCTCGCTGTAGCGATACATGTATTAGATATCGAGCCGACGTACGGGTTCCCGATCGTATCTTTATATTGCATTATTGCATTATTGCAGTAAGTACTTGGGTACACATTGCGAGCAACAATGGGACCCCAGAATCGTCCCGTTTAGCATTGCGTCCAATCGAAGCCCATTGTCAGGGTACAAAAGCCACGATCGTTTCTTCTTTTCAGCGATTCGCGCCATTTATCGGCATATTGTACCAACACGCACGTAAAACCCGCACACCCAGTTTCCACATAAATTACCGGTTTTTCGGTTTCGCGCCAAGTTTACTTAGGCTGAGCGCAATCGCTGATTTGTATCCACCCATTATCAAATTGTATTAGAAGCATATTTCAAGCTAGGCTAAGCAAACCTCGATCATTTCTCTGACAATCCGACGGAATTATATTACACAAAAATTACAATCGATTTCTCGACCCTCAAGGCACCGAGGTTTTACTTGAAGGGTCTTGCAAAAAAGGGTTTTACGCTCGTAAATATTGAGATATTTATGGCGTTCTTTTCTTTTACTTCTTTTTGGCTTTTTTGCGTCCTGTGTTCTTTTCATTCGCGATGGGTAATCTGTAATCTTGGGATTGCGATGGATTTTTAAGTTGGAAATTAGGACGTGTTTTGTTCCGTGATAAAAGGCAGGAAAACAAATTGCAGCCTTTATCAGAAGCCGGTGAAATGATACGCTGCTGCAACAGAGGTAAAACGGCAGAAATATAGCATTTAGATCGGACATTGATCGCGGACGGCTGAACAAGTGCCAAGACAGGGTGTAATACCAAGCGGTGGTTAGAAATTCCGTTTGAACAGACAGAAAATGTTAGCTCGCTCCAACAGAGCCTTGCAATTATGACGCGATGAATAATTTGTAATTTGCATAATCACGTCGGTCTGAAATCTCTGTATTTCCACTTAATTGGTAACTAGTGATGTCAGAATAGGGTTGAACCGCTCAAAATCTTGAAATCGAAACTTGTGCAAAATTTATTAATTTTGCAAAGTCAAGACAAATGAAAGACAGGGAAATGCAAGGAATTTTTTTTAGTCATCTTCACCTTGTAGGATTGAAGTTTCGTTTTCGGATGGTGAGATTCGAGTGTGCTCTGTCAATTGATTTTATACGGAACTTTTAAAATTATTGGATTTGCGGATTTCATTGTCGGGCAAAAATGGAATTGAAACTTAGGTATTGTATGAAATATACTCTCCGAGCGTCAAGAAGCGTGAAATTCAGATGTACGTCGGGCTCTCAAGATGTTGAGGCTTGACGAATTATGAGGGTACAAAAATTCATCGAGTACTTGACAAATCGTTTTATGGGATTTTATTTGTAGTATGAAAAGTCTGATATATTTGAAATTGTTTTTTCCTCGGTGCGAAAAAAAAGTACGATAGTAAAAAATTGATAGAACCAAGAAAAAGTGGAATAAAAGAAACATTAAAATATGCACAAATTAAAAGATTTTGAAAATCGAATAGAAAAAATGAATGGGGAAGATTAATGTAAAAAATGAAATCGACAAAATGTTTGACATATGTAAGAAAGGAGATGAAAATTGTGATGGGATATAAAAATCAAAGAAATTCATTTTCATTCAGAGCTTGAAATTTCAATGGCGAACTTGAGGTTAGTTAAGGTAAAAACTAACAAATCACTCAAAAAGTAAATCAGTGAAAAGTTATTGAACTTTTCAATGGCTTTTGACTTTCTATTTTGGTGGTCTAGTGTCGCGTCGCCGGCAAATCGAAAGAATTTTTTTTTCAACAGTTTTGTATCAAACAGAAGTCTGGTCGTCAATTTGTCAAAAGCGAATACAAAGAAGAACATCAGTCGGCCGGTAGCTAGAGCGGAGAAGGAAAGCAGTCGGATTGGAGAAATACCAACCGCGTCACCTGGCTGTCGCTACCTGAAGTAGGCGTGACGCAATTCGCAGCGGGAGACTGCGTTCAACATGACGATTCACGCTTTATGAAAGGCTTATGATTAATTCACCATACACTCATCTCATGATACGTACTTAGACACAATCATCGGACCAAATTTTCACTCTATTTTTCAGGAAAAATTATCGACGCCAGTTGGGGGTTAAACTAATTTAATATTTTATAGTAAAATTTTATAGTAAAATCCAGAGATGGAAATGAAATTAAAAACTAAAAAAACGCAAAAACCGAAAAAATTGTTTAAACAAGTAGACTGCATTTTGTTATAGTGTTAGGATTTCTCCGTTCAACTTTCTGTGTCATTTTAATATCCAGCAAATATTTATCCCTTACATAGCAGGATATCCAAAAATTACCGCGACAGTTAATTAACAATGTTGATAAAATGTGAAAAATTTTAATTCCTGCTCATCAAACAGGTTGGAGCCAATATTGGGACAAGCTGAGCTGCAATCTAGGGTGTACATTCTATCCCAGCTAGATACAATTATTTATTGAGTGGTTTTTAATCTGACAAGAATTTCAGCAAGATGAAAATTGAATAGAACTTGAAAAATCATATCATAACATATTTTTTTGTTTCTTTCAATCTGCCAATTTTATGAAACGTTGCAGGTTTTGAAAAATTATCTTTCAAGGGAACAAAAAACGTTATTTTCTTTCAAGATGAAAGAGTAATGATGCTGTTATCGAATGAAATATGAAGAGCGTCTCTGAGTGAAATATTGAGACCTATTATGTTTATTATAAACATACAAGAAATAGAAGTTGTGAATAAACCTCTTTGTGGAAGAAAAAAAAATACGTGGAATACTAAAAAAAAAAGAAATTGCGATATAAAAGTAAATACGTACAAATGCAAATTAGTTCAGAAATGCAGCGAGGAGAAACCACGAATAAAGTAAAACGCGATTGATTGTCGCAATGCGATCAAAAAGTCAAATCCGAGTTAACGTAATTTTTCATGTAAACAGCGTGTCGCTACGAGTGAAGTTGAATATTAATCCGTCAAAGTGCTTTCGTTTAATAATTTCCCCAGTCACGTCAAATTGGGAAATGGAAAGACGTCTCTCAAGAATCTTCAATTTTCGTCTGTTTTCTATCACGATAACAAAGTCTAGAAACTCTTTCGTATAAGAAATAACGAGCAAATATATATACACACAATAATAACGAATTCCTTCAAAGCCACTGCAGACACTTCGGACAAACGCAAATTTTCAGACACAAAAAAACTTTTGTGAGATTCGTTATTTTCACCAATCCTGCGCTTGTCATACATTAAAACTGTTATGTCACTCTCAAATCTCCACTCTTAATTTTTTTGCTTTTTTTAAAGAAAGCATATGAAAAACGTCTTGAATCAACTATTTTTATGAATCTAATTTTAACTTTTTCTACTCCATTCAAGTGAAATGCACTTGATTTCCAGGTATCTTTTTCTAGTGCATCAAATGTCGACGGTATATACAATTGAAATAATTCCAACTCGGGAGAACCTAATAAAAATACATATAACATCCAAATGCTTAAAATAAGGTCTGTTGAAAGTTTATGAACAAAAACTGTAAGATTAAGCTTTTCTAATTCAAAAAATATTTGACGTGAGAATGCCATGGTTTGATATTACGTGGAATTCTAGAAACGTGAGAATTAGAATAGATTGCAAGTTAAATTAGTTTAAACATCAATCCGCACTGAAAAAGCACACCGGAAGGTGTCTGCAATTGTTGTCAGTTTCTGTCCAAAGATCTGACCTAAGTTAGTTTGGCCACGATGAATGCGCCTAAAACGCCTCGCAGTTAAATCAATAAAGCAGAGAGAGTCGCATACTAAGAAAGTCTTGCCTTTAAAGCGACGGGCATTCCGCACGACACACACCGGACTCTCGACTGCACTGCACCACTATTGCGCACTTTCATGACAACTATTAAAAATGAGCCCGGCCATTATTCTTGATTCCCCTTTTACGATGATAATATTGCATCATTCCGGCCAACTAACTCTTCGCCCTCTGCCAAATAGGTTCAGTTATTTTCCCTGAACACCCGTACGAAAAGCCAATTGTTGTTTCGAGCATTAAATTTTTACTGTCAGTCTCTCATAAAACGAATAAGTAAATTAGAATTACATCCACCGGATAATCAAAAACTGAATTCAATATATTTTACAAACGATTATTTTATAATTGATGATATCATCAATATATACAAAATATATACATAATAAATATTAAATATTCATGTTCTTATTTTTCATTTACATTTTGAACTGAATTTTTTACTGAATTTTAAACTGAATATTTTACGAGCTATTATTTTATGATCAAGTACCAATATACAAAAAGTATATATAATTTAAATATATCTATGTTTCTTTCATTTTCTTCATTTGAATATTAAAAAAAATTTTCAATATAAAAGTCTTTAACAAAAAAACATGGTCTGATTTTTGGGTTGATACATTTGTGACTTTTTTCATACAGAAATTGAATCGGATGTTTGGCAGAAAGAGGACTTCCACTTCAGCAGAACCGATCGGATTTTCTTTAAATACGAAATAAATGGTGTCGATTTCGCATGAAACTGAAAGTAAGAATGTCATCGTCCATTCCAGTGTGGATATACGATCTCGAAGCGGTGAAATGACTTTTGGAATCAGGATGTACAATGTTTTTGTCAACGTGAAAAATAGCGTCAAGTGCGGAAACGGATGACCAGATGGCCGTTTTCATTCGGCCGGTCTCTCGAGTTCATTGACAAAAATGCCCGATTCAAAAGGGGCCTCATTCTCGTTCAAGTGTATACAACAGGTACCACAAATTCTAATTTCCAAAATTTCTCGCTACGCCTTCTCTCTGTTTCATTGATCCCCGAGTCGACAATGAACGGACGAATATCAACGCAATGAAAGCGTCGAGCCGTCTCATTGATGTAGTCCGGCCGAAATCTTAAGACGCTGACTGAAAGTGAATCTCATTCATGGTTCGCGATCGGTGCCCAACCCAGCGGGAAATCACTTCAGGACCTTTTCAAAAATCGTGTCGAAAAAATGTTTTTTTTTTCTCTCAAAAAGTCTATTTCTTATTCCAAATCAACTGACCACCGTTACACCCGTTTTACACATACATATTTTTCATTACTATTTTATAAACGAGATCAAAAATATGAATTTCGTAAAAAAAAGAATAACGAAAAAAAAAGAAAAACTAAAATTATTGGAATGAAAAATATGAAACGCGATTTAATCCACGTCGTAAAAATTGTTCCTAGTAAAAGAAAATTAAAAATATTTCGCATCGGATCGTCAAATCCATGGAGCTCTCGTGCGGTAGTAAAACCGACAATAAAAACATATCCGCGATATACGAATTGATTTTTCTTCCTGCGCGCGATTTACGTTTGACGTTACGAGTTTTATCAGGCCATTTTGTAAGGTCAAAACAAAGGCGCAAAGGTCGTTCGGATGAATATGTTATTGGCATTGTCAAATACACCAAAAACATCGTGTTTTCGGGCCAAATCAAAGCCCATGTTTGGTGTGTTCTTTTATTGTTTGGCCGGCCGAAGTGGAATACACGGAAGATCAACCAGGGGTATCATTTTGATTGCGCAATTTCGTTTCATTAAACGCTCGCTAAATGCCTTTCAGCTCGCAGCTGACATTTATATTTTGACACACATCAGTGCCCTCTGGATGCTGCACTGCCATTTTCCGCCGTCTCATATACACTTCCCTATACATTAATCTTCAACGAAGAAAGACGTCCAAGTAATTTGACTTGTTACAAAGCAAAGCTTTTGTCACGCTGACAATTAATTTGAGTGCCAAGCTCTTGGTTAGTGGTGCACGAGGGTGAGAAAACTTGCGGCCTGAGCCACTTCCGCAAAGGCGCGTATTCACACGTTGCCTTTTTTTTCATATCCGACGTTGATAATTGGGTAATCGAAACGTTGCACCGAATTTTCACCTCTGGGCCGACAAGCTGTTGCCCTGGGTTACTTTTGTTAGACGAAAATTGACGCAAGATGATGTTGCACTTTTATATATAACATCAGGTAGCTGGAATAGAAATGTTAAAAATTATTTACAAGAAGATCAAGTTCTGGATCTTCTCGCAGTTCTTATTATTATTAAATATAAGATTTAAAAATAGATTCACGCAAATATTAATTTTTCGTAAATAATTAACACATCTTGCTTAGATGGTTCATGGTTTAAATATTTATAAAGATATCTTGACTTATAAAATAACTGTTTAAAGAAATCCACAATATAAAGACTTTAGACGGTATGAAAGGTTAGTTTTGTTTACAAAACCGAGTCAAGGTTAAGGAACAATACAATAATCGTTTTCATAAAATGAACTTTATCTGGATATTCTTGAAACATTGATTTCAAAATAATATTGCTCTTGAAAATATTATGACACCAAATCAAGATACTCCAAAAGTCATGATTCCTCCCACATTTTTGTTTACATTTTTTGGCATTGCATGAGCTATGAATGAGGCTTATCATCTCGTGACCTTGACTCGTTTTTGTTTACATTTTATACCGCCTTAATATAGAAATTAGTATATCTTTTAATATTAGATACTTCAACCTCGATTGATAGATAGAACAGTTTGATATCAATCACAAATTGAAATAGTTACGTGACCATATCAACTAATCAGAGTAAGAACGTCCAACACGGCAGTATTATGAGCCAAGAAACCAGAAGACATCTTTGATGACTGCCAAACACGAGCGTGTATTCACACGTACTTACGCTAATGTCGTGGAATTTATTTATGGGTGATCCATAATCTAAAATGCATGATTGACGCTGTGGAAGTAATTCACGGCCTTTCAGGCGGCAGCCATGAATATCGGAACAGCTGTGTTTAATCTCGACACTCGCGCGAATCTGTAACGTGTGTGTATATATAGCTTCGCCGTTCGACGTGATATATCATAATTTTGGAGCTGCATGCCCCCGTGTGTGCTCCGGTGCTACTTTATTCATGACGCTACAAGAGATACTTGAACCCGACTCTTCTCGTTACCGGAACTCGTTCAACCGAAGAACTCTGGGCGGAGCCGTTTCAAAAATACTCCGATATTATTGATAGCGCATCAAACGTCCAAACTCGATTTATAGATTTTCGGCTCGCTAAAATTTGCTAAACTTTTTTCCTTTCTTTCCTCGCTTTGCAAACTTTTGCCGTCACGAAACAAAATGTGCAACAACTTTGGCAAACATTTTATGGTTGCAAATATACTTTTATGAATGCAAAAATATAAAATGTTATAGATTGAAAAAAAAGAAAAAAATTATTACATGTGTCATGTTTTGTTAGAAGAGAAAGGGAACATTTCAAACACTCAATGAACTTGTACCTTTTGGTAGTTGTTGATTGACTTTTTGATTAGGAACAATTTGTAAGGAATTGATGCTTAATTTGATGCAAGCGCAGTTGGTTCATTTGAAAAAGGATGTTGAAAATTGAAATTAAATTTGCATCTAATCATTGGCACAACTTTCGACGGTGGATAATAATTACAAGGCGTGCAGTTATAGGACGTCTATTATCGCTTGGCGAGTGTAGTCCAATATTTAAATACAGAAGCATAACGAAATTTTGAATGCACACGTGCTCCATGCGACGCACGGGGGCTGGATCTCAGCCCCCACCGTTGATACGCCATTCATACTCCTGATCCATTTACTAGTCGGCCCTAATAAACGAGATTTCCCGCTCCAAATTGTAACTCAAACACCATCGTGATCTAATAAAACGTATAATTATCTGAATCTAACGTCAAACACAAACAAGGCTAATTTGTCGAATCGAAAAACCAACAAACAGAAGGGAACACACCAATTGTTTGTTCGGCTATAATTTCGAGCTCGTAATTTAACAAATATTTGAAATGCGTTGTTAAAAAAGAATCCGAAATTTTATTGATTGACCTCTGACGATAAAGTAAACTGACGCGTAAAACAAAAATTGAAACTCTAACGATTTGATGATTCTTTTTTGTATCTTCTGAATCGATTGATTTCTGATCGCACAAAAGTGGATGTCATACGAGCATAAGCAAATTGTTTAAACAGCGTATCAGGGAGGGAGAAAAAAGTTGCACAATACTCGATCCATTTTTATTCTAGGAAGCACTACGCTCCGTAACGGATTTCGTTTAACGGGGCAGGAATTTAATTTTTAATTAAAATAGAAAAAAGAAAGTCCGATTCGTTTCACGAGCAATTTAATACCATCGCGACAGCGCACCTGCGTATCATTCTTCACTCGACGACCCTATAGTATGTGGAATCCATACGACATTAAACGACAAGCATACAAAACAAATATACGCCGAGTATGCGACGAGAACGACCCTCCTACGAGACTCGTAATATGCCCTGTTACCCCGAACTATGCGTGTTATAAGAACCCATCAAACTCATCTCTCTTTGTGCTCACGATGACAAATTCGCTCTTGTACCGTTCGGCACTAATGAATAAATATAACTCGCAAACTAATTGACAACAATTTCGACCGCATGTGCACATAACGAACATTTAATTTAGTCAACTTGTAAGATTTAGTTTGCACTCCGAATCTCTGATTCTGATGTAAATTTTGTTGGATGAATGTGAAGTTTTGCGCTAGTTTCTCCAAGTTGTCCATCATTTTCGAGCCTCGTTTGTGCATAATGCCGAGTAATAACTTACTTTCTGGAATGTTTATTTCCCCCTCTCCTCCCCTCGCTGGAATGTAATTAAGAATCTTATTTCAGTGCTTAACAAAGAAATTGGATAAACAAATTGTATGAACCACATAATGAGAATCAAAGAGAAATAATCTGCGAAGAAAAGCGTAGAGGTAGTTATAGTGATAAGTAAAAAATGTCAGAGTTTCATGCAATTTTGATCGTTTTTGACCTTTTGCTCATTCTTTTTAAGTTTTAGCAAATGAAAAAATTATTGAACGTTTCAAAAATTGGGTTATGCAATTTTTTTAAATTCAATCGTTTTCTTTTTTTGTAGCTTTTTTTGTATCATGTTAAAAAATTTTATGTTTTTATCATTTTAAAATTAGAATAAATGCTAAAAATCAATAATTAAAAATCAAACAATTTTTTTGTAGTTATTTAATTTTTTTCCAATTTTATATTGAGGGTCGAGTTAGAACCTTAAAGAGTTAAAGTGATGAATGAATGAACTGTACGCCAGACTGTGTGAAATATTTATTGCAAATTTTAATTCAGAAATAATATCGTGACACATTGCGACGTTTCGATCAGTTGTTCAAGAACTGTATTTGTCATTGAACTGTATTCGGCGCGTTTGTGAGCTGGGCGCACCGATTAAATATGAAATCTGCTCGAAAGGGTTTTGTTTACACAGACAATCGTTCCACAAAGTCCGTAGTGAAACATTGAATTATGAGACGCGAATTATTTACACGCCCGTTGCACCAAAAATTCATCCTGAAAGATTAAAAAGTAATCAACACTTAGAGATGTATCAATGATTCAAGAATTCGCGCCGAATATAGGGTGCTTATGATTTATTCGTTCAAATTTTTCACAAATCGTCTAATTGGCCGAACCATCCAGTTTTTTCGTTGCAGCTAAAATTAGAACCTGAAACGCCCAAACTATTCCTCTGTATGTGCTTCGCTCCCTAACAACAAGCCAGCGCTGAAACATGAATACCTCCGGACTGTTAGACTTCAAATATGTTGTAATCTTTCATTTGATGGTCGGTGTAGAAAACTTTGTACAGCATGAAATTTGCATAATGAGAAACGAACACGAATATAGTTGTTTTTTCTTCTGTTTGCCTCAAAAAGTAGGTTGAATCAAATATGTTTTTACAAAGGAAAAAAATTATTTTTTAAACAAATGTGCCTCCTGTTATACTTTTTCATCAAATAAAAAAGTACAACAAAACATAGAAAAAATGATTAAAAAATCGCACAGATGTATAATTGATACCGACAAACAGAAAAGGAAACGCATCATCTCGGATTCGAATGCAAAAAAGCAATTTCGTATTAATGATCGGGCAAATTTTTGGGGACCGTTTCTTTTCTTTTTGTTTTTTTTTGCAAAGTCATTTTAGTACAATGTTAATACTTATACGACAGTTGCGTCTCGTCTACAGCAGGAAACTTAATTAATTGGACAGTCGCATCATATGTCATGTGTTGTCGAATAGCTCTAATCAAAACTTTCGTCATGCTAATTGCAGTTCAGTCCGAAATACGGAAATGACGCTGACATGCAATATTAAGTGTGAGCTTTGAAAAAACGACGTTGCAGTTTTTCGTCTATCAAAACAGCGGATAATTCGCAAAAGGGAGCAAAAATTAAAACAAAAATGTTTAATTGACACTTAGTTGAAAAAGCAATCGTAATTAGTGACATATAAATTGTCAATCGAATTGCGCTGTTTGCATGGTCGAAAGTCGGTCAGTTAATCAGTTAATAAGAGTTCAAAAAGTTTACCGTAACATCGACAAGAAATAACTATATCAACCAATAAACTGCAACTTGCAAAGGGTAAAAAGCCACCGCTTTAATAAAACGAACTTCATAATTACAAAGTAACCCGGATAATTATTACCTTCTCTCAAATGAACGTCAACTTCCGACATTTACAACAAAACTCGTGCGCGTGCGAAAAAGAGGCGTAAGTGCAATGAAAGAAAAAAGAAGAAGAAAAAAGCGAACAAACCGAAGGGGAAAACGAAATAATATGTGTTAGCCGAAATATATTCGACCTCGTTGTGCGATAAAAGGGGTAGAAACGTGATAAGGATCCTGGCTCTGGAGAATCGATCCGGCGTCCACAATCGCGATGGAAAGTTGAGTTATCGATTGGCCTGAAGGTTCATCCATTTGAGATACAAAATGCGCGCAACAAAACACGAGGGCTTAGTTGACTGAAAGGGAAATATACAGTTGCATCAGTGGGTACTTGTAATACGAAAAAAAGAGAAATAAAGAAAGGGAACCCGTGCTCATAATCATAATAGCGGTGAAATCAAACACGTCGCATTGTCGTGGGCGAGCGGTGAAACGTTGACTGCAAGGATCGCGGTCATAATTCACTGTGTCATCAAATTTTACGACTGAGAACATCCAGCGTCGACAATATGCTACTTGCTTAGTCAACCAAATAAACGTTAATATAATGAGAAACACTTGATTGTGCACGAAAGCTGAAGACGCGTGTGCCATTGTCCGAATCATAGCACCGCGTGCTTCGACTCCGATCCCACGAGACCGCCATGTTAATCGCAAGGGAGAGTGTGTACACGGCTACCTTCTACCCTTACCGTTGTTACTATGATTCTTCTAATTGGGCTTAATTTAATAAGTGATGAACACTTAGTCCATCTGTTTGTGGCGATTGTGTATGCCACAAGTACCAATGTTTTACTAAACATTAACTTTTGCAAATACGCGAGCAGATGTAAAAAGATTTTGCTGATATATATGATGACATAATAGAGACATCTATGAATATGAATGTCATATCTCACAGGGACAAAAATATAAGCATGTGTAAACATATTTTAGTTTTATATTTTTGACATAAGCATGTTATTTTATTGAACGGAATTTATACTAACTTCAATGTTGTATAAAAATGAAATAAATATTTTTGTATTATATTTCACATATATGTAATATAAAAATATTTATTTATTTAAATATTATTAATATTTAATTTGAATTTACGAATATACGTCAAATATATTTTGAAATATGTTTTTAGTGTAGGATATGACATGTTTGTTTATCATATATGGTTGTTATAAATGTATGACTATGGCTATACATATAAATTTTAATTTAGATTATTGAGATAGCTCATTGATAGTAGTTTCTTTTAATAACTGCTCGTTTAAATGAATTTTTTTATTTAGATAATGTGACAGATAAAAAAGTTACAATAGAGTTTAGTCGAAAGTTTGGATCTTGAAAAGTCGCTAAAGGAAAGGAAGTTATACGTGCTTTTAGATGGTAAATTAGTGAAATTTACAGAACAAAAAGTAAAAAAGTTCAATATTCATTTTTTTGCATTCAAGTTTGTGTTCTAAGCATTAGTTTATGTTAATGTTTATGTTACATATTCATTTTTTATTACTCAAGCGTGAATACGGAGTAGACAGGCGAGAAGAAAGCAAAATGAGTAGCATTTTTGCATGCGCTCTAGAAGTGAACAGAATCAGTCAAGAAGAAGGAAAACAGAAGAAAGTGGGTCGAACACATGGGATAGAAAATGAAATATAAAAATGAACTTTTATCGTATATATTACTTGCTGAAACAAAATAATAACAAAAAATATATCGGAAATTGTGAAATAAAAATCAAAATAATTATTTGTATAAATTGGCAATAAAAAAAATTATGACAGGTTTTGATTGAATTTGACCAATATCAGAATCCACATAATTTAGAAGACTTGAAGTTTCATTATTCGATGAAAATCCATCCAAGTTTCATTTTTAGATTGCATTTTCGATACATCCAAAGTTGAAAATTGTACAACGAATTGAGTCTTAGTAAACAGTCCGGGACGAAAGTTTTGATTTCTCCTAAATCAACTACAATCCAATTTCACCGACAGTCTATCAAATTGAAACTTCATTTGTGCACCGATCCGCCGTTCTCGCAATTGAACGCCAAAATTATCCCCAGATGCATTGCTAAATTACTGCTCGATGATCCTCAAACGGGTTCGACTTTTTCCCCCCGAAAACAAATCTCTCTAATTAGTTGCTCTTTTCTTTAACTAACTCGGTTCATCAGCGACATTGTTAATAGGACAACTCAATTTGTGATTCTTGATGTAGACGCGTCGCGTTTTTATAAAAATTCAATACACTATAACTCAAAATTACATTCGTTTCCCATAAAACTTGAAAAAAATCCAATTACAACTCATCATTCAAATTCAATTACAATTAACCAGTCAATCTAATGTATTTTCATCTGAATAACTCGGTCTCAAATTCGACCGATTCACAAGGGAAATTGGTTGAAATTTATTGGGTCAAGAAAAGAAGGAAAGAGAAAAAGAAGAAAGAAAGAAGAGAAAGAGAGAGAAGAAGAAAGCAAAAGAAATCGGAAGCGTGATTCGTGGAGGTACTCGAACGTTAAATGCTACATGCCTTCTGACGTACAAATTAAAGTCATTGGCACGATTCAAAGGTTTTCTAAAGTTGGAATTCACAGAGTTGCGAACAAGTTCGAGCATACCGTTCACAATGCGTCCCCTGAACAGAAGTGCCCCGGAAGATTTTCCGACACATTAGTTCGCAATAAAATGACAACTTCTTGTGCAGCTTGGTTATTATCATACGTGTATCCAAAGATCGGCTGACCTTTTCCAACCAGACAGTTTAACGCCAATCGAATTTCTTGTCGCCCGTTTTCATTGTGCCCGAGAGCTTATTCATGATCGATGCATACTTATCCACTTTTATATTCGACACGCGCGTTCGCTCAACATTTCTTGTTACCTTTTTCTTTATTACCTTTTTCGGCAGGCGTCCTTGTCCGATCCAAACTTTTGGAGACGATCATTGGCGCGTGGTCAATTTTATTAATGATCCACGCTCTGACTTTCCGTACCGGTTTATTATCCGTCCCAACGGATGCCGTACAATCACAACCGTAGAGAACACATTCCATTTTGAAGCGCATCCACCCGTCCCGGAGAGACGAGGAGAGACGACGAAGCATTGTAACTTTTCTCGGATTCAGTGTTTTGTCCCCGATAAGTCGTACACTTGTTACGGCTCAAATTATTGATGATAGAGAGAATGTATCCTAAAGTATAACAAAATAGTCACATTTACGTATGAAAAGAGCTTGTTTGTTGTACGACGCGCGAGCTTCAAGGGTCGTTAGTTTTGACACATTTTATAAATTGGAAACCCCGGGAAAAATATATACGAATCGATAATTATGCGATTGTCATGAAAAATTGTTCACTCCGGAATTACGGGCTAATGAATTGAACACCAAGTTTATTTTTAAACTTTCATTTATATCCTCTAGAAACGTAAAAACACTGATAGCTAATTTTATTTGTGTTTTCTTTTTCTTCATGTTACATTTATACGCTTATGTTACAATGCCGAAAAAACATTCTTCAATCACATTAATTATTTACATGCTCAAATTAGCTTTTGCGCCCATTCGATATTGCTTGAGTGGACTTTGACACCACCAACTGGTTTTGTACGGATGAAGTATGTTCACAATTTGTCAAGTTACCGAAGTTTTTGTTTTTTGTTTTATACGAGTCACAAATATCCAAGTACACAGCATTTAACGTCGAATCGTTATCTCGTTCGAAAAATAACGAAATCACAGAATTTGTACAGAATGACAATTCACATCTGACGCAATTACTTCACCGACCAAGAATTATAGAAAATTTTAAGTCCTATTTATCAGTAGAGTTCGATGTTACTTTTTTTTATTATTTCTTATCATTTCTTCTCAAACGTTTAACACCAAGAAATCCGATGAGTTTGGTTCGTCTTTTTTTTTTTTTCTTTCATTCTAAGACACAAAACACAATGATTATAGATTCCCGGTCTTCCAAGTGTTAAACTGAATTTTCTACGGACCTAATTTTACAAAACAGGATTTTATTGATCCGAAACGTAAGTACATTACAAGTCGATGATATCGGGAGCTCGGAATTGCACTTTGCTGCCGCACCTCACTCTATAAAGGAGCTCATTATTGACATCATGTTTTGTCCCGACGTCTTGTTCGTTTCGTTCTTCTGTTTTATTTGATATCCTCTTCATTTCCGTATTAAGCACGTCTCTGTGTCTCTCTTCCTCGTCTTCGTCCTCCTCGACAACTCCTACCAGTAGATTTGTCTCGAAAGTTTTCTCGACGTTGTCCATTACACTTAGCGCGGTTCTTTCAACGTCCTCTTTCAACCGCATTGACCGCCTTGGTTATTTATACCTAAAAATATCACTATCTGTATAACAAAATTAGTATGTAGAGTGACAGGTCAGAGAGAGAAAGAGCGAAAAGAAAACCCAAGTAAAAAATATATATGTATTTCTATATTGTACATATATTGATTTTTACTTGGGAATAAAAATTAAATGGGTACCTTTCAGGCCATGGACAAGCTAAGATTCTGCAAAACGCTAGGCCGATTCCTGTTAATAAACTAGCGATCAAAACTGCGTAAACTACGCATAAATGAATTAGTGCAAAAATGTAAAGAGTTTTGCTGCACCAATTTTTAGGATCGAAAAAAGCTGCTTTGTATTCGGGCCACATGATGCCAAGTATCCAAAAGTTACCTGTAGATAAAAAAGAGCATTTGTTTTTTTGTTTTGTTTTTGTTTGTTTGTTTGTTTGTTTGTTTGTTTGTTTTTTTTGAAACTTTGAAAGTGGTTTGTTGGTTTTAATTGAACTTGAAACGCTCGGGTATTGGGTGAATAGCTGCGTTATCTAAGTTCACAGTAGGTGTCGCAGATACGTTACCTAGCACAAACCAGCCCAAGAGGAAGCATGACAGAACCACGGAAACAAGTTTGGTCGGTGATATGTAAGATCTAGATTCAGGAACAGTCAATACTTCTGGCCTTCTCGATCTCACTTGTGCGTATAGCGACCAAAACATTCGTATGCCTCCCAAAGCGCCGCCAACTACCATGTAAATTGGGATGTTCGGTTCTTTCGGGCAGTCCCGTATGAACTGCAAACCTTGAAATGACAAACAATCATTTTTATTTATACACATCACGATTGCGAAATTGAATAAAGATAAAAGCTTCATCATGAATGGACTTTCTCTGAATTTTCTCTATTTGCCAGAAAATTCGATTACGATAAATTATTCCGGGCATGTACCAACATCTGTCCCAATAAGAGCTCCCTGACAGTGAGAAAATGAAAACACTTTGTTTTTCAAGTCCAATTTTTTGATACAATCAAGATGTTTGAAATTTGCAATTTGGTTAGTTTGATTTTATTTTGAATGAATGTTTATGAAACCTTTTTGACGCTGAAGAATATTCGAAATTTAGAGTTTTCAAAATGAAGGAATAAATTTGATGTAATGATACAGGTACGTAGAAAAGGGGAGATTTAATTTCGAGTTGGACGTTACGGATTCCTCGTTTCGCTCATTGAAATGAAACTGAAAACATGACATGTAAAATATTCAATCAATGGGCTAGGGAATAAAAATTGTAGAACACACAAACTCAGGAATTTATTCATGCGATGCACAGAAGGTTTCGTATGAGGCAAAAAATGTTGCATTTTCGAATGCATAACTGCACCCGTATGAAATTGTAATAGTAACTGAACTGCAGAAATATTTCGGCCCGAATGAAATATCTCGGAAATGTCATCGAAATATTTTCATCACTCGAGGTTTTTGCCCGATGGAATATCACAATAACGATGAGAACTTCAAAATAAACGGCAGTATCAAAACAAAACCAAAAAGATGGAAATAAAATTAAAATTGTTTTTGCCTCAGGCGAGAGGGGCGAATAACAACATTACAACAGGGTGGGAAAAAGTTTCGTGTGTTGAGATCGGACGTACTTCTTGGTCTGTAAACACAAATCTAATTTTTCGTGCGATAAAAACATAAAGGTTCTAAATTTAAGGAGATGATTTGATGATGCGATTTCAGTTGATAGACAACATTACGGACCTTCGAGGAAATGTCCGGCGATCAAATTTTACTGTCGTGTAATCTTTGGCTGGCAAAATAAAAGAACAAGCCCACGGAAAATGTGATATTATTGTCTTTCAAAAGAAAGCACTAATGTTAAAACGAACAAAACATTTGCTTAACGATCAATGCAATCATTTATGCATTTGCATTTTTTCATATGTATTATAAGAAAGGTGACCCTCTTTTTTTAATCTTCGTTAAATCCAACATTTCAAACTCAGAAAATAAAAGAGCTCACATTTCATTTGAAATATTGTTGAAATTTAAAACACATCCTCGTTATTTGCTGCAACTTTTGCAGTTCACTAATTAAATTATTCAACAAAACTTGTTCGATTATGCAACGCAAAAAAACTCGGGAATTTATTGAGGCGTTCAAATTATTGCATTACTGCGAAGATGAAATTAAAAAAAGTGCCATTTCATTCATTTGTTTTTTGTTTTTCGTTTCAAGCAAAATTTCTAGACACTTCTCTTCTTAGAAAATTCGTAACCTGCAGGATTCTTATCTTGCATATCCAGGATTTTAAATCTTCCCAAATGTAACGTTTCTGAGAGCATCTCTGATAAGAAAATAATGAGCATCAAAAGCCTGCTTTATCATTATCATAAACAATGCGCTTGCATTTTACAAATATTGCCAAGTGACACGCCTTGGACTAATAATACATTCGCATTGTGCATCAGAAAAGGAGAGAAACCTGAAACAAATTTGTGTTATCGATCATGCGGAATTAAGAGCTCTCTCTGAAGGAAAAGTTCCATATCTTGAAACGCACTCCACAAAAGTAAACAAAAAAATGGTCGAGAAAGAGCTCTTACTAAATGCTCAGCTCTTATGTTAGCTTAAAATGTATACTTTGAGGAAATTATAAGTGAAGACGTATAACTTCAATTGACAAGACTTCTAAGACAAAGAATGAATCTTCAAGATTTTCCTCGCTTGAAACTCCCTTCGAAGAGGAACATGAGATCGTATTCTAAAAGTCAGCTTTTATGATTATATGAAAAGTTGCTATTCAAATAAGATCAGGAAAGTGAAATAAGAAAAAAGTTTTCCAAATTAAATATTTGGAAATCAGTGCGAAAGTATAATTGATGATACACAAAAGTAAAACTATCTTAATAGTAAAATTGAATTCATTCCTTAAATATGTTTGTGATATATATATCAGGCAGCATATGAAAATTTTATCCCTCACAAACGAAAATATATTTTGGCCTAAAAAAAAGTTCAGCAATATTTTCATTTCTTACTTATCTTACTTATTATATAAAATTTTTATATTTATATCATTATGTTTCGGAATATAAATTACATCATAAATCTAATATAAGTTTATGTATTTAAATATTTATCTTTGTGTAGTCCAATATATGAAATTCAAAAATATGAATAAACTGCAAATTTACTATTTAAAATAAAATTTATAAAAGACGTAATACGTTGAAATATTTACTACATATTTTTTAAGACTATATTTTAGTCCGCGAAGGTTGTTTGAATTCTGATTTCAAGATAGATAAAAAAACAATAGGAATCTATACATTGTGTCTAAATTGGAATTGCAAATTTTTGTATATCTTACCCAGGATGAACATGATGACAGGCATTGTGGATAAACAAGCTAGGCAGATTGTTACGACAACAGTCTTGCTGACTACGCGCAAAGCGCGATACACAAAGTCGCAGGTTCCATTTGCCTCCAAGTGAGCATCCTTCAGTTGAAACACTAAGGAGCCATAAGTAGCTACACCCATTGGACTAGATCCACCAGCACCTTTTTCTGCTGCACTTGCACTACCACCACTAAACAGTCTTCGAGATTCGTCAGCTGAAAACTAAAGGAAATTTTTCGTTATTCAGATCAAACATTTTCAATTCTGCAATTTTATTTATTTGCACTTTCAGTTTCAACTTTTCTTTTGATTTTGGTATTTTGATGATATAAACATCGAGATCATATAATTAGTCACAGTGAAACATCTTGTGTGATTATGAAAACGCGTTATATCACTTTATTTAAATCATGAATATTAAATTGCGACGGGACTTTAATGTAATTGAATTGAAAGAAATGAAGGGTAATGAAGATGTTCATTTTGCTTTAACATAAGATGAAATGATCTTACACTGTAAATGGAAATGAAACTGTGAGATGAAAAACTTGAAAGGCTATACGATTTGTAAATTTTTCTTTTTTTACATTTTTCTTTCCCCGCTGAATCATCGTTGCAAGTTCGTCAATGCTTGAATTTTGTCATAAACGATATCCGGGCACTGTATAAATTGCATTTTACATTTACCCTGCATTGTTATAAATTCTTAGATTCCAACAACATAAAAGTTTATGACGCGCAATGTTGTGGTTACGAGAAGACCTGTTGTCATAACGATGCATTTTCCTTCATGATACTTAACCAAGATGTGCCGCAAATGATAACGAAATGCATTTCGCCAACATTTGTATTGCGCCGTAAACTTCGAATTGCTCATCGTTCACTGTCGCGTGGTACAATTAATAAAAATCAAAATAACAACTAAAAAAAGACAATCTATTCGGAATAATTTTCTCATAATTTGCATTCGCATGGAAATAATTTTATGTTTTTCACTGTGAGGAATTTCGTAGAAATCTATAAATGTTTTAATATATAGAAAGCTATAAAAATGAAAAAAAAACAACAAATCCATCCCAAATGACTTTCTGATAATTTACATCAGCACGCGCATTAAAATTTTTTTTTATCTTTATCACTGTTTGGAATGTTGTATGTATTAATAGAATTTTTCTAGAAAGCTACACATCAATCTTCATTTTGATAATAGAAAAATGTTACCAGATGAATTGTAAAGATTTGATGACATGGTTGGGTGTATGATTTACCCACTTGAAACTCTTGAGTGCAATTTCTTTGATTGGTCGTGCATAGCTGTTTCACGCAGAGGAATGCGTGACAATGAGCAATGTTAGAAAAAAAGGAGGTGAAAAACGAAGAGAACAATAAGCCCGAGAACACTTTGCGAGGCACGCAAATGATCTACCAAGAAAAGCTCTGATTACTGATTTGAAAGCGAGTCAGAAGGAAAGCACTGTTAATAACGAATGACTCGCTGTGACTTTTTCTTAATAACCAGATGGCGAGTTTTTTGTTCTCGCCATCGATCGGTAATGTGCAGCGCTTTATATCTAGTATTAATTCAATCTATACAGAGAGTATACCCAGGTGAAAACAAAATATCATGTATGGTTTGTATATATAATGCATATATGTTTTGAACATATGAGCTTTTAATAAATATCCATATCCATATCTATCCATATTTGAAAATCCATATTTTGATGATACCTTGAAATTGAATGTGCGGCCAATTTACGCGCGTCATCGATTTCGTTTTTGACGGGTCGGTTTGACAAGAACGAAACATATAGACCAGCACGTATAGCGCGCCCTAAACAATCTAGTCTCTCCATCCATCCAATCTCTATTCATCCTTCCATCCATTCTCCATCTATCCATCAATCTATCCATTCTCCATTCATTCTCCATCCATCAATCCATTCATCCATCAATTCTCCATCCATTCTCCATCCATTTTCCATCCATCCATATATCCGTCCATTCATCAATTCTCCATCCATTTTCCATCCATCCATATATCCGTCCATTCATCAATTCTCCATCCATTCTCCATCCTCCATAATAAAAAAGGTGAGAATACCCTGAAGTTGGACTCGCGGCCAATTAACACGTCATCGGTTTTAATATTTTTACAGTTCTGTCTACAACGTCAGTTGGAGCCATAAGTGACTTACGGCACCAACTGATATTGTCGGCAAAACCGTAAACTATCGTTTGCACCATGGACCGAAGTACGCCCTAAGTACAAAATATACTAATAACGTATCAGTTTGTTTTTTACGTTCAAAATTTAACGGGTCGCGAAAAGTTGGCATTTGACTTTATAGGTTCGTTAGGAAAATCAAGAAACAAAACGCAAGGGCGCGCCAATGCATTTTTATACATTTTGAAAAATACGAAATTTTATGAGGGAGAGCGCGTATCGCACTCGACATTTTAATTTTAATCACAAATTCAAAAGTTGATAAAATCCAGAATTTGGCCGCGGGAGACACTGTTGGTCAAGTTCATGCGTCGAAAATTTATTTTTTAACAGATTTTGACAGGTTTTGACAGTTTGACAGAAAAACAAAAATAGTGAATAAAATTACTATTTAAAAGTAAAAAAATTTAACTGTAGCGCGAGTGCAGTTCGCGCTCTTTACTACTATATAGTAAAAGAGAATATTTAATGGCAATGAAATATTCAGACATTCAGCATAATAAATATAAATAATATTCCATCATTTCAAAAACTATATAATAATTATATAGTGAGGTGAAATTATGACAATATTTTAGCAAAATAAATCATAATAAAAATTGTGTGTGCTATACCACCCTTTTATAACGATATATATATATTGGCCACATACGTTTTCTATATGGTCATTATATTGTCTACGTGCTGAAATGATATATTTTGTTTTACCAAAGTTGTCCATATGTTGATAACATATATGTAACATGTTTATTTTCACTTGGTTATTTCGATGAAAATTGAAAGATCGGATTAATTCGAGCCGATTGTATGTAGTTTACGATGTAACGTGAATGAGTGGACACTAGAAACCACCTGGAGGATCTTTTATTACGTGATAACGAAGCTTTACATCGCCGGAGAATTCCGAGCTTCCGGTATACACTGATGAATGGGTCGACATTCTATTTGTGATTGGTACATCAAAGCTTTGTTACACAAACGGGCATAGCGAATCCTCGAAATGTAATATTCGAGTACCTGAGAAACAGAACTACTGGCCCTCCTAGAATCAGTCCATGCTAGATAATTAGACCCGTGGCCAAGGTTTACCTGTGACGTTCCCTCCGATCTTATGCTCGCAGGTTTGGTCTCGCGCAAAAAAGTCGGTGACACACTCCGAACCTTCGTCGAACCTGAAAAACACAAAATGACATTTTCATAGGTTACCACCTCTTGTCATTTGAAAACTGAGTTTTGGTATGAAAAGCAGATCAAATTTGATTTGAATTGTTTGCCTGTTTGCTGTAACTCAATTACAACGTTAAATATGATCAAGAAACGTCGGGGCATGATTTTTATTTAATATTTCATTCGCGTTTAGCAAAGATAAATGAATTAAAATCATGTTTCAGTGTGAAAAATGAGACCGGGGCTTTGGATATCATATCATTTGAGCATCGAATGTACACAAGGCGAAATAGCTTTCATCAATCTTGAATTCAGTTGGTTTTTCGTTCTAATTAAAATGCAAATTAAAGAATGCTATAGCCATTGCAGACGTGTATTTTAGATATCCTCACAAATTTTTCTATATTCGAATCAGCGAGGAAAAATTGTTCTTGCGTTTTCCGCATATAACGCGTCGGTAGAATTCTTGTTTAGTGTTTGCTTTCAACCACGTGCATGCATATTTTACGAACATCATTAAAATGGTTGCCGTGAATGTAAGCCAGTGATTTATAATTCATTTTCGCCAAGTACAAATGCTCATTTTGACTTTGAATTTACATTTTGACATTATTTATTGAACCTCGAAAAATCAGCGATTATTTACAACAATTTTTTTTATAACGCCTTAGGATTGTTGTGAATGTTTTATCGGGGCAGTTCATATTTCGCATCACTTTCGTGTTTATCCGTTCACAGAACCAATCTTGTTTAATGAAGTTAATTAACTCCCGTGTGGTGTAGTAATTGATTTTGTTTACGAAACATTATCAAGAGGGTGGAGGTTCTGCGTTTAAACATATTGTTCAATCGAAAATCGCAAAATTTCATTATCCGCGATACAAGAAATTAAATCTGCTTTTACATTTCAAAATATGCGTTTGCAGCGGTAAGGTATTTTTTTATTGTGAATCAATTTTATGACAAAAAGGGAATACATCCAGATTTTTATTTTTATTTTTCGTTCGTTCGAGACATAAAATTGAAATAACCGGCAATATCAACTAGGGCGATAAAAAAATATAATAAAACGCGAAACCAAGATTTTTCGAATTCAAAATGAGATACATCAGACGTCAAGATGAAATAATATCCAAAGATAAGTTACGATTCTAGCTACGGCTGTATTGTTTTATAGTCATTCAAAATTGGCGAGGACGCGAGGACTCTGTAATGAACAATGTCGTTGATGGAACTAACATTCCTATTTATACTCAAGTAAATTTGCAAGTTTATACGACTCATTAAATGTTTCGCAAAGTTTCTAATTCGACAGTAAAAACGTATTAAGTCTTTGTTCCGCGATCACATCGAACAATAACTTTGTTTTCAATTTCCTGATACTATTTTCGTATCATAGCTGACGTTTTAGAACAAAAAACCTAACATTCGAGAGCGGGCGATAATTCAATGCATACAATTCACACTTTTAGACCGCACGACATATTGTGGCTTAAAAATGTCAGGTACTGTGTACAGTTTCCGATGAATAATTACTAATACATAATCAATATCGCGCATTGTAAAAGTCGTCTGCTGACAAGCTTGACTGGCACAAGTTGAAAATTAAAAATGCATTTCTATCGAGATCAAATTTTACCATAGTTTGTGAATATTTTCAAACTGAAAAATGATGAAACAAATCATTTGGTTGGTAAGAAAATTTACCTTTAAGATTCGTTTTAGCAGTAAGTGAAACGTGGAGATATTTAATTTATAAATTTGCGTAATCCGTGGATATCAGTTATTTAAATAATGCATATTTAATGAATTTGTAATTGAATATTTTTTAATTATAGTTTGTTCAATTTCAAAATTCTAACATTCCTGTCAAGAAAACATTTACACGCGAAAATTACGGGAAACAAAATTAAACGATTCATCAAATGATTATTTGATTAATCAACAGAATCCTGTTTTTTTTTCAAATTACTTAAAATTTAAAAGAGATGATATTTGTTGGACAGTTTGGATATTTCACTGAATAATTTTTATCAAATTTAATTTAATCAAAATTCCGCGCAGCAAAATTGTTTGTAACGAAATTCTACACATTATACGAAAAAAAATATAACAAAAAAATTAAGATTTATTTATAAACTTCGTCCGTGTAGTAAACTTTTTTCTATTTTTAACATCATTTTATAGTCTTCACACAAAGAGACTTTTATAAAACAATAACAAATCATAAAATTCCATTGAAAGAAATTCCACTTTAAGATTTTGCCTAAGAACAATTTTTGTTGCAACTTTATATCTGAGAAAATTGTTTTCTCCTGACTTGAACTCCGACTTTCAGATTAAACACCGTAATTTGAATTCAGCAGTATCAATTAATCCCGAGCGATATTTATCGCAGATGAACGGTCGTTTAATTGGAACCGGCGGGTCCTAATTGAAGCGCTTACTTTGATCGAGTGAGATCCGGCGATGATCCTGCCCGCTCCTCGACATCCTCTTCTCCATGCTGATCCCTCCCAGGCTTCCTCTCGGACTTCTCTCAAGTTCCGGTCCGACGCTGCCTCTAGGACTTCGCTGCATTTCCGGCCCCTTGGGTATCCTGCTATCATCCTCGCTCCCCAAGGATCCCCTGTGCATTTTTTCCGGCATGTCGGATTTTCCAATGGAACCTCTAGGACTGCGGTTGGTGTCCGGACAGATCGAGCCCCGGGGTGACCTGTTGATCTCGCTCATGCCGATCGATCCTCTGGGGTACCGCGTGGCCTCGCTCATCTGGATCGAGCCGCGTGGACTCTGGCTGATGTATTCCGACACGGGGCTCCGATCCAGCAGCGGCTCGTTTTGCGGGGTGATGCTGGCTCGCGCCATCCGGGCCATGTCCATGGGACAGATAGAGCCCCGAGGCGTCCGGTCGAATTCGACATTTGCGATGCTGCCGCGCGGACTCCTCGATGGTTCCGGCGCCAGGGAGTGTCGCGGGCTCCGCGAGATCCCGTTCTCTGGGACCAAAGGCCGCGAGCCGACGGACGAGGAGGCAGTTAAACTGTTCCTGGGACTGCGGTTATAGTTCACCTCGCCCGGCACTAACGAGTTGCGCGGACTCAGCGACACGTCGGGCGCAATCGAGTGTCGAGGACTCCGCGAAACCTCCGTCACCAGGCTGTTCCGCGGCGACCGACCTATCTCTGGCGTCAGACTGTTTCGCGGGCTCAGCAGGGACGTCCTTGAGGACCGGAAGTAATCCGGATCGGGAACAAGCGAATTCCTTGGACTACGGTTTTTAATGTCGATCGACAGGTTTAATCTTGAACAGTGGTCGGGGTTTGGAAGAATGCGGCGGTTGTGGCTCTGAAACAAAAAAATAATCATATTAAACATTTTTTTTGCCAAATAGATGCACTCTAATTTTAACAATACCTAGAGTTTTAATTATTGAATTTGACAATTGTCCGATTTTCTATTTTCATTTGTCCAGAAATTACAATGGTCTTATAAATTTTATGAATTTTCAGTCGAAAATATCAATTTGCAATTTTGTCAGGATAACTTTTCCAATTTGGGTTTAATTTTAATGTTTTTATTGAAAGTTCATATTTAATACCAAGTTTATCACGTTTTCTATTGGTTCTTTATAATTATCCATTTGAAGTTTGAACCACTTGCGTGGTCCATTGTTAATATGCAGATGAAATCATTAATTTTTTGTTGAGGAATGAGAAGTAAATATGAAATTCTCATCAACTCTCTTATTGGCGGGCTTGAGAGGATAACAAGGAACTTCGTTCTCGTAGAAAAAATCAATCTATAGATTTAAGGAACTTACAGTATTCATGCAGAATTAATATTTAGACTTCGACCAAGGTCAAGATATTACTTTTCATCAAAGGCTGTACATCAACAAGTGAAAGAAACAATATTTGGAACTGCAATAACATTTTCAAAGACTGACATATTTTGAAACGAAACATTATTCCCTTATAAAATTATATATTATAAGCTTTTATATTGTATTTTTCATAACTTCTGTTTTTTTTATTACATTATTTCAATTTTGAAAAAAATCTTATTCTTAATATCGCTAGTTTTTACATTATAATATAAATATGTTTTATGCATTATTTTTTTGTATGTTCGTTGAAAAATTGATGCTAAAACTTTTGTCCGGTTTTTCAAAGCGAATATACATACATAATCTAAACTCACGGCGATCGATAAAGGGTCAAATCAAAATTGCATAATCGCAGTTTTAAAAAGCTCGCCTCGGGAAGATTTTAAGATGAATTTTTATGTCAAAGCGATGTTTGCGAAATGACATCAGCCGTGAACGCTTGAAACGTAAACCACTTTTGACCGGTCTTGAACGCTCTAAAGCAAACATATGGATCGTGGCATAAAGACGTATAAGAAACTACAACTTTATGTAAATATTGATAGAGCCAAGATATCCGCGAGTTCAATGTAACACAATTGGCGTCATAAAATTAAAATAACGTGTATCAAATTCGATCGAACTGGGGGAAAAACGTGTGAGTTGAAAATGTATTTGAAAAATTGAATGTTGCAAACAATGAAAAATGTCATCGTTCCATTATTTATTCAAGCGGCAATTCTTTTTTCGAATTAGCTATCGATAAAATTTCATTGGTCAATATATGTTTGTACAAATGAATTGATTGTTTTATTTTTCCAATTTATCTGTATCTCGTCGTATTCATTTTCTATTGTCGACAAGCCAAGCAACGAGAATAATTCGATCCCTATCAAATATATTCTAATTTTAAACAACGCAGATGGTAAAGGTTGACATTTTTACAATCCGTTATGATTGCACATGTGGAATATAAATAACGACCAAACAAAAAATTAAACAAACGTGCAATAATTTTTAATCAACAGCTGAGCTTAATTGTTTTTAATTTTTCAAGTCAAAGCAAATGTTTAATCAAAATAACTGCGATTCTCAAGGTGAGTTTAAAAATATCACAAAATTGAAAATCACGCGAAAGACAGCTTTACTATAATATTTAATCCAAAGATGGGTAAATTCATTTAGATTTAATTAAACTTAAACGAACAAAATAATTATCTAAAAAATCAATAAATCCTTTTTCAACTTCGTATTCAGCTCACTGTCAAACGTTGCTTAACTTTTTGTAACCAAATCCAAACACCTTGCAAGGGACGCGGCCAAACAGTCCAAGTTTACTTGGTCCAGTTTAATCTTACTATAACCTCCTTTTCTTTCCATTCTAATCAATATCACTTACGAGCCTAATCTTCCTCAACGATACAAAATGCTTTATTCGATCGAGGGATTAAAGTTTCAATTATAACATCGAATACAGCTGTCTCTAATCCTCTCTCTGTTTTTACTCTGATTAGTTGATTCTCGATTTTCTGAACTCGTCAATTCACAGTATACGCAGAAGACAACAATACGTATTTTTTCATGTTCCACATAAATCATTCACTGCAAAGACAAAAAACATCCTGGAAAAATATTTTTTCGAACGGTTTTACCTCCTATTTTCAATCTAAACATTCAGTAATATTTTGACAGTTCGCAGAACTAAGTATAAACTGAATAGAGACTGCACATAAAAAACAGCTTTCAACCAAATGAACAAACAACTCAATTTTTTGTGGCAAATATCTGAAATATATTTTGTTTCAAATTGTCACATTTCTCTTTATGAACTACCGTCACAAAAAACATCTCCAACAAAATTTTCAACGATTTTCTGACTATTTTTTTTTTTTTTTGTCAAATTATTGTTTAACATTTCTGAATCTCATACAACCGAAATTGATAATCAATAATTTTGATATTACAAAAATCGTATTATTGATACTTGAAACATTTGATTTCACTGTATTATTTATTTCGCAGAATTCTTTAATATGATACTTGAAAGAGAACCCCAATTTGGCAGACCCACAAAGATATAATTCGACCAACGGGGCTAGTGGAGGGTCGACTATCTAAATCATGTTCAATTTTTCTAACCAATCGACAGTTATTTTTGCGATACATCAGTCTATTGTAAGGTATCAATTAAGGTGGTACAACGCGAGGGACGATCGAAACTGTCCGTACCTCGTCGTGAGTATCGTCGTCCGTATCGAGAGCGATGTTAGGCACAACACTGCCACGTGGAGATCGTTCTCGATCAATGGTAAAAGTTTGTGCAAGAACGTCGGACGCCTCGGTGGATGCCACCGACGCCCTGCGGCCCCGGTACGGTGGTCCCAGCGCTCCCATGCTCGTTGAGTGCTCTTGCGGCGAGTTCGCGACACTCCGCGACGGTCTTCTGCGACGCGACGACGAACTGCGGTGGAGCATCATCCTGTGCTGGTCCAACTAGCAACCGGGCATTGTCGAAATTTGTTGACCTCCCCCTCGTACAAACTTTCTACGACCTAATCAATGAACGCGTCATACAAATGTTACAAAAACAAAGTCGGTGAAAAAGTCTAGGGGTGTTAAGGCTGAATAGTCAGACATCCTTATAACGTCGCCTCGTTCAACTGAGATAGAAAAATACCCGTGGTTGTCTCACTGTTGTAACTTTGATTTAAGCGTCTTATGTAACCCGTTCACGGAGACGATTTTTCGGCTCATCTGTTGGGTCGCGGCTCCCCCTCGGCAGAGCTTCGAGTCGAAATGTTATCGGAGGATCGAAAAATGACGATGCCAAGTCGCATGGAACGAAACGTTGCGCGCTGATAAGGTAGACACGTCCGCAGCCGCGAGCTGCTACAAATAACGAACTACCCCATTCGCGACTCGAAGCTTACTGAAATACCGAACGCGTTCTCGGCACTCCGCGCTCGAGAATTGCGCCGGGCGTTGGGTTGTCAACCCCACAGGTAGAACACAACTGCTTACCCAAGATTGTTACCTTGTGCTCGCTCTTTGATCCTGTTTTTCACTGTATTCATTCTGTAATTATTGATCTCGCAATTCTGCGAATAATTTTCATGTACTAATGAATTTACATAACTGTTTTGTTATCTCAAAAACCAAGGAAAAGAATTTTTTCCGGTTCTAAGAAGCAATAAAAACTCGTTTTAAGAGTAAACAGAAAACAAATTTTTTCCAAGTAATACTGCTTCGATGCGAAATATTTTGAAACTTCAAAAATTATTTGGTAACGTTCAAGTTGTTCTGTTTAGTTTAAGTTGAGTAATCGTTTTATAGGTAAGAAAAATGAAAAAATTTTAATTAAAATTATTCTTTAATCTGAAATTCAGATTGTGTAAATAATAAATTGTTTCAATGATTTTGAGTGTTAAATAGAGGGGGGGGGTGGAATTTAAATCCAGGGTTAAACGTAAAAGTAGCATTGATTTTAGGAAAGGAGGAAGAATAAAGGACGATAGATGTTACGAGACTGCGGCACTTAAACCGTTCATTGATTTAGATCAAAATTCATTAGCTCACATAACGAATTATCTTCGTGCGCGACTGCAGTGAGACGGTATTATTTTTGCAGTATATTGAACCAATATGTTAGCCGAATGAGACCGAAATTAATTGTATTGATTTAACGTCTGATTTCAGTATTTTTGAAACGCCTTGGTTGCAAAATAAAAACCTGACAAAGTGCTGTAATCTCGTTTTCCGGAAAATTTTCAATTTCTTGTTTTCACACAATTGCATCTTTTTTTCTGAGTTAACTTAGTTTCTGCTGACTAAAAAATTTTGCAAAAAATTATATCAGATGATACGAGTTTTCAACTAAAAAGGTTTATCTTTTAAATGTAAAATGTCAATTTGCCCGAAACTTATTTTAAAGGGCAACGTGAAAATTTGGGAACCCGCGTAAAAGTTCCATAGCATCTGATATAATGTCGCCAGGAAATGGTTCAAATACTTTGGACAACTTCATAAAACTTTGCACGACCCTTGATTTCGACAAGTTTTGTCCAACTTTTTGATATTCGTCCCGAACAACTGACTGGATTTGTTATTTCAAATCAGATTTTGTCTATACGAATTTCATATAAAATTTTTTTCCATATATGCTTTTTTCAGCATCAGCAGAGCATAAATTTTTCGCGACACCACAGGTTTTCCCCTATTTTTAAATAATTTATATATTTGATCGATACCAATAAAAATATGTGTAATAATTTATTCAGTCGGGTTGATAACTGGGATGCACGCTGAAAATTTGCATCAAATTTGCAATGCGGTCATGCATTTGCACAAATTTCATACAAATCTCGTACCAAGCGCATAACAATTTTTTAGCAAAAAAAATTCAACCAAAAAATTAGAATAACAGAAAGGAAAGTTAAAAGTTAAACAGCAGTTTTATTAATTTGATTTTCAAGTTTGTGAACACATATAGTTACGCCATCTATGAAATCTAGACATTACAATGTCAGTTCAATACCGTGGTAAGAACTTGACACTTCTTTACCATTCGACGTTAAACTTTTCAAATCCAAAAAAGTCACTTTCAAACAATTATAATTTTTTTTCTCAAGTATAAAATTATATTTTATGAATTTTTGAGAAATTATTATTAATTTCGTTTAGATTTATTTAACTTGAACTTGTTCTTTGAGTCGCCGTCAGATGACAGCTCTGACTATGTGAGAGAAACACCTGGCAAGTTTCCATTCTCTTGAAGTTGATTCATGTGGTTTTACAACTCTCGCACATGTCTCTCACGTCTCACACGCCAACAGTTTGTTTAGTCAACGAACCGTAGATGACACTTCGGTTTAATTATTTAATTTTATTTGACTGTTGAATGAATATAACTAGAATTTAAAATCAGTTGTTGGATTATTTAATAACAATGAGCGAATCTCCAGCTAACATGGTAAACGGTGAGAATCCACCTCAGAAGACTGCCAAGCAGTTGGAAAAAGAGAAGCAGAAATTAGCAAAGCTTGAGAAGTTTAAATTGAAACAGGAAAAGAAGAGTACGACTGTCCCAGCTGATTCTAAACGCAAGGCTGAGGTGTGTATGAATTGTTTTTTCAACTGCCAATAGTTAATTCAATTTTAAATTATTAGTTTTTAGATAGTAACATTTTTATAATGAGCGATTAATTGGCATATGGTATTGTAAAATTCTTACCACGTTTGTTGAGGTGATTGAGACAGACAAATATGTTAATTATTATTATATTTTTTTTTGCAATTATTCTATGTGTGATAATTTTAATTTAATGATATTCATTATATGATAATTTAAAAATAGTAGACGTGAATGAAAAAGTTTATAAATTAAGTAATTTAATATACTTGGTATTTTCAGAAACTTGAGAAAAAGAAGAATGTTAAGGAAAGTGCAACGTACACCATTAACACTCCCGCAGGTGAAAAAAAGGACACGAGTTGTCCGATGCCTGATGCATACAGTCCGCAATACGTGGAAGCTGCCTGGTATTCTTGGTGGGAGAAGGAAGGATTTTTCAAACCAGAATATGGGGTAAAATTTGCTGAAAATATAAACTATTGCACAGCATACTTTATTGTTTTTAACTTATTATATCTTTTTAATTCATTCTTTTCAATCGCAGAGAAAAGACATTCTGGAAGAAAATCCTGAAGGAAAGTTTGTCATGGTGATTCCGCCTCCCAATGTAACTGGTTTCCTCCACCTGGGGCATGCCTTGACCAACGCCGTTGAAGATTGTATAACTCGATGGTAGATGATTTGCATATTTTATTTAAATTATGAGATTAATTTCTAAAAACAAGTACTCATACAAATGTTGCTTTCTTAATTAGGAATAGAATGAAAGGTCGTACGACTTTGTGGAATCCTGGTTGTGATCATGCTGGTATTGCTACTCAGGTAGTTGTGGAGAAAAAACTTTGGAGAGAGGAGAAAAAAACGAGATACGATCTGGGAAGAGAAAAGTTCATCGAAAAAATTTGGGAGTGGAAGAATGAGTATGAAGAAATTTGATGTTTTCAAGTTCTTTTTTATTATCTATTACGATGTATTTATGATCTATAATTTGAAACTTATTATTACAGGAAAAGTGATCGAATTTACGATCAGTTGAAAAAGTTGGGCGGTTCATTTGACTGGGACAGAGCGGTGTTCACGATGGATCCGAAATGTTGCAAAGCTGTGACTGAAGCTTTTGTACGCCTGCATGAGGATGGTGTTATTTATCGTAGTAACCGATTAGTTAATTGGTCATGTACTTTGAAGAGCGCAATCTCTGATATCGAGGTGAAAGGAACTTCGAATCAAACCAAATATGATCCTCAACTAAATAGATTAATAAAAACAAAATATTTTCAGGTTGATAAAAGAGAATTAACCGGTCGAACATTTATATCCATCCCTGGCTATGATAAACAAGTGGAGTTCGGAGTTTTAGTGTTGTTCTCATATGAAATTGTAGATTCTGATGAGAAAATTGTGGTTGCCACGACTCGTATCGAAACGATGCTTGGAGATACTGGCATTGCGGTGAATCCGAAAGATCAAAGATACGCCCATCTGATTGGGAAGAAAGCCAAACATCCGTTCTGTAACAGACTTCTTCAAATAGTCGCAGACGATTATGTTGACATGGAATTTGGAACAGGTTCTTCTTCATTCAATTGATATTATTTCAACTTGTATCCGCTGACACCTTTGAGTTCATTCATTTATACCCTTTTGTTTTTTCAGGTGCTGTTAAAATAACTCCAGCCCACGACCCGAACGATTACGAAATTGGAAAACGTCATAATCTTCCGTTCATCACGATTTTCAGTGACGAAGGACTCATCGTTGGAGATTATGGAATTTTTACAGTACGTTGAAAACTTAAAGATTGTAAACGTTGTTATAGGAGCACAAACTAATGATACATTTTTTAGGGAATGAAAAGATTTGATGCCCGTAGACAAGTTTTGGAAGAATTGAAAAAGATAGGCTCATTTGTAGAAGTTCGAGACAACCCCATGGTTGTGCCAATCTGCAGTCGTTCGAAAGATATTGTAGAGCCAATGATCAAACCACAATGGTAACCAATATTTTCATTCAATTTTTTGTTTTAAACGAAAAATCGCAAAACTTAAAATCAGTCTGGATGTGAAATAATATAATTTGTAATAACATTTCAGGTACGTAAAATCCGACGAGATGGCCGCTTCAGCCGTAGAAGCTGTAAACTCAGGAGAGCTGAAAATCATTCCCGAACAGTTCAAAAAAACTTGGTTCATATGGATGGACGGTATTCGTGACTGGTGTATCTCACGACAACTTTGGTGGGGCCATCGAATTCCTGCCTATTTTGTATCAATCAAAGGTCTTGAATTGAGAGACGTAAGGATTTTCAACAATTCCATGTAATGTCAGTGACGATAATTAATTTACTGCTTATTGACCGTATTCTTAATGATGCGTAGGATGAGAAGAACGATTACTGGGTGAGTGGGCGAACTGAAGAGGAAGCACGGAAGAAAGCCGCTGAGAAATTCAAAATCACTGACGCTGAATTTACGCTTCAACAAGATCCAGATGTGCTGGACACTTGGTTCTCGTCAGGAATTTTCCCGTTCTCCATCTTCGGATGGCCTGACAAAGTATGAATAAAACATATTTATTAACGAAATTATATGTTATTTTCAATCAATTTAATGAAATTATTTGAATTTTTTGAATTTTTTCTTTGCAGACAAAAGAATTAGAGGCCTTCTATCCTGGAACTTTATTAGAGACAGGACATGATATATTGTTCTTCTGGGTCGCCAGAATGGTATTTTTAGGTCAAAAATTGATGGGGAAACTACCGTTCAGGTAAACTAGAACGAGTTAATAATTTCACAATGCGCATCTCTTACAGTGTTAATATCTTTTATCATCATTTTTTAAAGCCTATGATTTCACTTCACCGCTCATGCATTATTACTTCTATAGGTGCTTTAAAATGTTTATAATGCCTTTGATTCTTATCTTCATACCATCCTCCAAAATGTGATGTGATTTATGAATTCAATAATTTTTTATCTGAAAAAATCAGCTCTTTTGCATCCTCTCTTTTTTGTATTTTTCTCTGCGTAATATTTTTTGTGAAATGATATAAATTTTAAATTAACTAAAAGTTGAACTGACAAGTTGAAAGGATTTTTTATTGTGTAGAAGAATTATCTTTTGTTTTCATAAAATGTTTATGGTGATTTTTTTTTCACTTGAAGATATTTACACTCACTTGATATTAATTTACTTTATTTTTTAGGGAAGTATATTTGCATGCCATGGTACGTGATGCTCATGGCAGAAAGATGAGCAAATCATTAGGAAACGTTATTGATCCTATGGATGTGATAAATGGAATAACTCTTGAAGTACGTAATCTCAATCACAGTAATTTTTTATCTATTTGACTTATATCTTCTATTAACTCAACAATATTGAATATTTTTTCTTTTGAAAACTGGTAACTAATTTTCTTATTTCCGTTCTAATTAGGAGCTCCAAAACAAATTAGTTGACTCGAATTTGGATCCTAAAGAATTAAAGCGAGCTATGGAGGGACAGAAGATGGATTATCCAAATGGTATTCCAGAGTGTGGCACTGATGCATTGCGATTCGCACTCTGCTCGTATACAAGACAAGGTCGGGACATAAACCTCGATATTCTGCGAGTTCAAGGGTACAGAACATTCTGCAACAAGATGTGGAATGCAACAAAATTCGCTCTTAATTACTTAGGCGAAGGATTTCAGTTCGTTAACAACGGCCAAACGGTATGCAACAACATCCTTGTCATTAATACCACTCGTTATGACTTATAATAAGTGATTTAATTGTTCTAAGATTGAACTATTTTTATATTTAACAATTTAAATATTTCGCGAATTGAAAAAAAAAATTGATCGTTTGAGTGTTTTATGGATACTGATAAAGTAAATGAAAATTTGTGTTGGTTAACTTAGACGAAAGCGTTCAGCTATCTGTCTCTATTAAACGAACCGTGCGTGCAAGACGCGCTAGACAAAAATCTTGCGGATTATTCGTACGTGAATGGCTACACGCCCTCGCAGGAGGACGTTAAAGTGCACGACGCATTGAGCCTGTACGACGCCAATCTCGCACTGCGACCGCACCTCGCACGGTGGTACAATCATATAAAATCCTTCAGTAATCACGAAAAACGTGCTTTCCGTTCAATCGACTCAAACGCTTCGTCACAAACTTCTCCGGTGAGCCTGTTTCAGCGTATTTTTCAAATACGCTTGAAAAGGTTGAAAAGAAAAGAAATAGACTAGATTGATCTCCAAGTTGTACGAATTTTGTTGTTATTTTAATTTTTCTCGTTTCCATTTAACAGCTCACGGGCAACGAATCAAAGATGGATCTGTGGATGTTGTCAAGACTCAGCAACGCTATTAAAATTTGTGATGAAGAAATGGCCCAGTACAACTTTACAGCAGTTACGACAGCTTGTTACAACTTGTGGCTCTATGAACTTTGTGATGTTTATTTGGTAATTTTTAGTTTTTCAATTGAGTAAATGAATTGTTGAAAATTATATAATCTGAAATGATTTGTCATTTTTGATTTACAGGAATATTTGAAACCTGTGTTTACAAGTGGAACAGATCTGCAGAAAGCAACATCCCGCAACGTGCTTTGCACCACTTTGGACATTGGCTTGAGACTGCTTAGTCCGTTTATGCCTTTTATTACAGAAGAGTTATATCAGCGTTTGCCACACAAGGACTTGAAATACCCGAGTATTTGCGTGGCACCATACCCAGAAGTCGAACAAGTGAGTTGAAACTAATATTGTATTCGTGAAATTTATGCCGCAGAAAATTATTCACCAGTTGAATAATTTTAATACACTCTTACAATTTATCGAAGAAAATTTTTATATTCCGGTCATTAAATTTTGTTCCAGTATCAGATGAGGAACGAGGAGATCGAGAGGAACTTCGACTTTGCCCAGAAAATCATCAAAAACGTTCGGTCTGTACGAGCTGCTTACAATCTGCTGAACAAGACTAAAACAGAACTCTTCTTTGTTTGCAATGACAAATCGTTGCAGCATATCATCGATGATTACAGCTCCGTCATTGAGACCCTGGCGTTTTCTGTCATCGTAAAATCCGAGCCCCCAAGTGGTTGCGCAATTATTACTGTTACTGATAAACTCCAGGCTCATGTTCTGTTGAAGGTAAAGACAATTTAAAATTAGAACAAATAAAGAAATTGATTTAAGGAAATAGGTTATTGGAAGTAATATGAATTTAATGCATTTTCTTTTATTTTAGGGTTTGATCGATCCGGCAAAAGAATTGGAAAAATTGAAGAGCAAGCAAAATTACTTAAATGAAGTCATTCAAAAGTTGAACAAAGACATGTCGGCTGCTGATTACGAGACAAAAGTTCCCACCGACGTGAGAACGGCGAACAGCGAAAAGCTGACCAACAGCCAAGGGGAGCTTGCACGAATAGAGGAAGCCTTGGAGACCTTGAAATTAATGTAAACTTGATTTTAGACTTCTTGTTTGTGCAACATTTATACTGAAATAGTAATTTTTCACTTTATTCAAAATAAAATTGAATTCAATTTTCATAGTATTTCGTTCATTTACTAAACCTGAAGAACAATTTCCGACTTTCGTCACATTAGATAACTCGGCAATGAAATTGATCTAGTTTTTGAAAAGAAGTCGGATTTTTACGAATAATATGATTTTTGATAAAAAAAGACAAACAAAATAAAAATAATTTTTCCATATAAATGGAAAGCGCCGTTCGAGAACAATGTGCAAATTCATTTTAGAGGCAAGAACAATTCTTGGCGGTCCTTTTTACATTTTTCTCGAACAATAGAATTCTTTGCGATATACTTATATATAATAATGCAATATTGAAAAGCAAAATAGTGGGACGAAATTAAAGCCATGAGGAGTAATGGAACCCATTACTTCACACAAGATAATCGACACGTAACCTTTATAGTGAAAATGATGTATTGTGGGAAGGAAAACTCGAGTAAATTGGGTCTTGACGTTTGCCGCGATCTTAGCAAGAAGTGGTTATCATTAAGAAAACGTCGCGCACAGCTGAGAAAATTTCATCGCCCAATTATTATTAGAACATTGGTCTGTCCGACGTATTTTGAATACCACCACTTGTGTCAGGACTCGCAATTCGACAAGCCCTCGAACAAGATCCAATTCTGCAAAACACTCTTGAGTCACAAAAAAAATTGATGGGAACAAATTTGAAAATTGAAAACTTTTTATTTGAAATTAGGGTGGAAGAAAAATTTTTATGGTCAAAATAAAAGCCCTTTGTCAAGGAAAGGGATTCAAGATACAGCTTTACTATTAACCCTGAGACGAGAGTCAGGGTTAAGAAAATGAAATGAATTTACATGAGACTTCACACGATTAAGTATAATTTAAATGTATATTAAGAGGTAATAAACGGATGAACGAGGAGCTTCCGCGACCAGAAATTGTATATCGTGAAGTGCCCTTTAAGGATAAAAACTTTCATAATGTTGGAATGTGGAGATACGGGATACGAGAGAAGGTCTTAATAATGCAATATACAGCGTGAAGCGTTGCGACGCTATGCCGACTATGCCGCACACCACTATATATCCTGAACTCTATTGCGAAGTAGGCTGTGAAGTCAAATGCTGATTGGAAATATTAATAGATTTTTTCTCCTATGCCCGACTTTTTATTCTTTTACTCTCTCATAAATTCAGTTCGTCCCTTCTGTTTCTATCTTGAATCAGTGTTTTTAATTTTTTATTTTAATCACACGTCTGGCGAACAACTTGTTGTGTTTTTCATTTACATTGAAACTGCTAAAATTCACTCTTGATTTCAGTCTGTTTCATTCTGAAATAATAATCATTTCGAGAATGATTAATTATTTCAGTTTTTATTCAAATCTAGAAAATGAAATTTAAGGGAAATGTATCATCTGTGAGGCAGCCTTTCATGAAGGGATTATGTTACACCTTTGATTCTCAATGAAAAAGAAACTCTTTTCAAATGGTTAAAAATTAATATGTATTTATTGAAAATAGGATTATTATTTCTGTTCGTTTCGAATAATGGTGGCTGCTCTCTTTAATATCGTACCATCTGCTCCTCTCTCTGGTCGGGACTAAGTTTTTCACTGGAATTTATATCCCTTGATATTTATTGATTGATTAAAATATATTTTGACCTAACAAAAGGATTATTGCCATCCTCAACCAGCCGACTTGGAACAAACGATTAGACCACATATTTTTATTTACAATATATACCTATAACAATTGATTGATAATTTCGACTCTCCTATCGAAAGCTAGTTGATAATCTGGGTTAGTTCAAACGCGCGACTACGAATTTGCATTTTTTATTAAATTCCCCCGCAATGAAAAAATGATAGAAAATATTTGTTAATCATAATTTTATCTCTGACAAAATTAGTGTAATGAAATTTATCCCATTTTTTTCACTGACTTTCGTCTCATTTTTACACGAGGGTGAATTTTCAGGGTTAAAGAATAGGGGTCAGTTTTTAATTGATATACTGTTTGAATGGACTTTAAAAACATTGTTTAATGACATTTTGAGAAATTCAATTCAAGTAAATAATATTTGATTGATAAAACTAATGAAATTAACTAAAATAGTTTTAGAGCGAAAAGTTTTGAAAAGAAATTTTTTCGGGTGAAAAGTAAATTTTTAAGCAAAATGATAAATTTGATGATTGATTGCTGATTAGTATTTTCAATTTGTGAAATTTTAAATAATAAAAAAATGATCGACCAGTTTTCATCCCCTCTTTGGAAATGTTCATTCAAAAAAAGGGGGAACTAATCAGTCAACAACACGTAAAGATACGATCGCGTTCTTCACGCAGTTGGATTTCGGTGGACTTGCGCAGGATTCCTCTGAAGAAATATCGTCGATCAAAGTTCTGAGCTTCACAATTCCGAGAAGCATTCTTCGAGCTGTTGTCGAACTCGACGGGAGATTGTCCTGGCCGGAATCAAAGACGTCAGTCAATGGACCAACTGTTATCGCGAATTCGCAAACACAAGTGACAGTTTCCAAAAAAGAATAAGCGCAAGCAAACTTAGGTGAGAATCAATGAGATCAGTTCATCTTCAATCGTGTAGTGCAATCTGCAAAAAGTGATTTCAATTTTTTTGGTGGTTGTGTCGAAACAATTGCTTAAGTGAACTAAACTTTTGAATTCTATTCTTGATTCTCCTTTTTTTCGCAAATTGTAATTTAGAAGGTGGGTTTTAAATTTTTAGATTTGTAAACTGAAAACATTAAGAGAGGTTGATAACTGAAAATCGTTTAGAGATCTGTTGGCAAATCATACAAGATGGATATCAACGAGTTTCGAGTGCGGGGCAAAGAGATGGTTGAGTACATCTGCGACTTTATGAGCAATATCAAAAACCGCCGAGTAACACCGGATGTTGGACCAGGATATTTGAAACCATTATTACCATCCGAACCACCGCTCGATCCGGAACCGTGGGAGAACATCATGAGAGATGTCGAAGCGAAAATAATGCCAGGGGTAGGTTCAACAGTTTAAAAAAATTTGTCTGACAAATTTATCTCTGGAAATATTAAAGTTCTTAGATATGTTATAAATTATTTTTATATTTTGCAAATTTGTTATAAATCAATTTTTCTGCAATTTCGTCATGAATCTTGACTATAAGTGGTACAATTTTACATACTAGATTGAAGCATATGAACATCACAAAAAATTGATGTTTAATTTCAGTCTCCAGTTTGAACAATTTTTATAACAAATGTAAATCGGATTGTCTATGAACAAAAAATAGTCGATTTTTTAAAATTTGTTATAAATATGAATTATTGTTGTGCTTAGTAAATTTTTCATAAATCTTAACTGTAAAGTATTACATTGCCTAGGTAATCATTCTTAAATATTCATACGTGCGATCGAGCAATGTGAATTAGTTCTTAAAGAGTCTCAAACTTTGTAGTTCAACGTTTAAGTGAACTATATATACTTGTTTCGATTGATTTAATAAAATGATATTTATGATATCAAACAAAGGTGTTCTAAAAACAGCAACAAATTTTTCACCACCATGTGTAACTTCCAACTTTCATGCTATATAAAAAATTAATACACATTCACAATACTAATTAATAGTGTTGATTGTAATTTAAAACTTCACAATGATAATGAAATGAAACAATAAAAAATGAATTTTTTAATTATCCGCAATTTTTTATATTCGTTTTGGAACAGTGGTATTGATTGAATCGGAAATATTATAATAAAGAATTTATGCTGCGAAACGTTTTACATTATAACGATATTAAAAGATATAGGTGAAATGAATGATGAGAATAATTTATACAAAAGTTTAAAATTGAATATCTTGTGAATTGAAAGTGTTTATTTGCGAAAAATATAAAGCCAAATTTTTAATATTAACTTTCCATAAATACACGGAACATCTTGAATTTAATGAATGATTAATTAATTATGGCTTAGGACATACGCAAAGCAGGGTAGCAAATGGATATTAAAACAAAGGAGAAATTTAACAATACACGTGACCATTATTAGTTTTCTGTATGTACCCCACGTATGTGGCACATGGGTTGCACATATGTCACGGAATGCAGCAAGCAAATTAACTTTGAATTCTCTTACCTTCTACTTTTTATGTCATTTATAATCGTTTGAAAGATTCGAGCTAAGATTTCTTGTCCTTTGATTTGAACCCTTATAAATACTTGCTAAGTATTTACATAATTTTGTAAAATAAATTACACAATTAAAATATTGTTTTACATAATTGATAAAATTACATTCTCCCTACAATAAATTAATAGTTCTATTTTAAAACAATCTTAATTTTTATGAAAATCTTTTTAGATAACACACTGGCAGCATCCACGGTTTCATGCATACTTTCCTGCAGGAAATTCTTTTCCGTCCATTCTTGGAGATATGTTATCTGATGCCATAGGATGCATAGGATTTTCATGGGTATGAATTTAAATCCAACCAACAATTGAAATTCAAAATTTGTAGCAAAAAACTGAAGTCGTTAACGTTATTTTTTTTTCTTAATCAGGCAGCGAGTCCTGCTTGCACGGAATTGGAAACCATAGTTCTGGACTGGTTCGGTAAATCTTCCAATGTTTTTATTACTTAAAATTCAAATTAAAGTATAAAACTAAAACCGAACTTGAAATTAAAAAATTACATTTTCAAAAATAATTTTCTTTTCAGGAAAAGCAATTGGATTGCCCAATGATTTTTTGTACTTTCACGAAGGTAGCAAAGGTGGCGGAGTCATCCAGGTACTGCAACAAAAACCCAAATTGTTTAAACCAAAACTGAACATTTCAATTTGTCAATGAAAATTATTATTACTTAACCATCAGCAGGTTACTGATTTCTTTATTTCAGGGCTCTGCGTCAGAATGTGTTCTAGTGACAATGTTAGCTGCCCGGGCACAAGCCATAGCACGACTCAAGGAATCTCCTCAATTCTCGCACCTAGATGAGACTGTTTTACTTGGAAAACTCATGGCTTATTGTAGTCGCGAAAGTCACAGTTGCGTTGAGAAAGACGCGATGATTTGTTTCGTTAAGTTGCGCATCTTGGAACCTGACGAAAATAGTGTTCTTCGGGGTGAAACATTACAACAGGTACTAAACGATATAAAACAATACATTTTTCTAGTAATTATATTGAAATTTCAATTAGATAAATAAATTATTTTGGTACATCAAAGATGAACAAACTGAAGAACGTTTTTTTAAACATTAGGTACAAACTTTGGTTCTTCTTGTTTTTAATTAAAATTCAAATTTCTAGGCTATAGAAATAGATATTGCAGAAGGATATGTGCCGTTTTTTGTATCCACCACGCTGGGTACCACAGCTTGCTGTTCATTCGACAATCTGAAAGAAATTGGCCCAGTTTGTCGAAAGTATCCGAACGTAAGTTTTTGAATTAAAATATTTAAACAAAAATATTTTTGATTTCTTTATTTCTTTGATTGACATTTTCCATTTCATCTTCCATTTTAAGGTCTGGTTACATGTTGACGCAGCGTACGCCGGGAACGCATTTATATGTCCGGAACTAAAACATCTCATGGAAGGATTGGAGTATGCCGATTCATTCAACACTAACCCGAACAAGTTTTTGTTGACTAATTTTGACATTTCTTGTCTTTGGGTCAGAGATCGGTTCAAGTTAACTAGCGCTTTGGTCGTTGATCCGTTGTATCTTCAGCACACACATGCAGACACAGCTATAGATTATAGGTACACTCAAAAATATACAAACAATAAAATAAAATATCATTAATTAAATAACATCTTATTATTTTTATAAAAAAATTCTAATTGTAGTTTCAATATTATAATATTTTCACATTGTTTATTCCAGACATTGGAGTATACCCCTAAGTCGCAGATTCAGGTCACTTAAATTGTGGTTCGTAATTCGGTCGTACGGAATTTCCGGACTGCAAAGTTATATTAGAAAACATTGCCAACTTGCAAAAGAATTTGAAGCTCACGTGAGAAAGGATTCGCGGTTTGAAATCTGCAACGACGTTGTGGTAAAGTAGCACTTCTTTATTGGATACCAAAATAGAAACAGTCATCTTGCAACTTTGTTAATTAAAATGAAAATATTTCCGAATACAGCTAGGTCTAGTCTGTTTTCGCGCAAAGGGAAGCGATAAACTAAATCAGCGCTTATTGAGTGCCATCAATGATTCTGGCAGGATTCACATGGTTCCAGCAAAAGTTAACCAGAGATACACAATTAGGTTTGCTCTAGCTGCTCCAAATGCCACCTCCGAAGACGTCGGTAGGTTTAAAAAATATAACACCTTGTGTTTTTTACAAGATCAATTTCAATTAACTGGGTAAACTTTCGTTTCAGACGTGGCATGGAATGTAATTACCGACTTCCTATCAGAATTATTGGAATCAAAGGTACACCTAATAAATTATTTTTTATAGCAATAAATCTGAAAAGATTAAAAAGATAAGAAAAAACATATTTTACATTTAGAGAATTTAAAATTATAATTTAAGTTATACTGTTGAATTATTATATTGTTAAAATATATTTTGTTTCTTTTAGGATGTCATGGACGAACTGGCGGACATCAGAGAGAAGAAGAGAAAGGCCACTTTGGAGCAGAGACGATCGTTCTTCGTGCGCATGGTATCTGATCCTGCGATCCAACCAGGATTCACCAAAACACCAAACAGACCCGGGATGAAACTGAACACTCAATTAACTGTCAACGAGACGTCAACATTGCCATCGAACAATTCTTCGTAAGTGCCGCCTTACAATCTTCATCGTTGTTTAAATCGCCCCTTCATTCTTTTATTCGACTTCTACCCCTTTTTAGTAAACAAATGTTCAAATTCTTTGTACTAGGCTTTCTTGGATCTCTTGGCCTCTCGCATACTTGATGCAGTCTCGCGATACTGTTGATACCAGTGAATTATCTCTAAGGTAACAAAATTGATGAAAAGGAAGAAAAATTACACGAAAAGGAAACTTTGAAAAAATTGTACATCTGTTTTAACTAAAAAAAAACAAAACAAAAACAAAAAAAACGAAAAAAAGAGAAACAAATTAAAAAAATATTAAACAAATTGTAACATTTTATTTTGACTCAAATTTACAAAAACAGTTTTACTGTAAAACTCAAGCAAAACTGTTTGTAAATTTGAAACAAAAGTTGATCGATATTCAATGGTTAATCAAAAAGTGTGATTAGAAAATAATTGTACCTTTTAAATTTAAATTTTTCTCCGATAGATTCCGTCATTTAGATACGATGGTTCGTTTAAAACCAGGAGGAACAGCTAGTCGACGTGGAAGTAATGACAATTGTAGCCCTGAGCCATCGCCGGCAGTTTCACCATTACGGGGTCGATCACCTAACGGCCGACTCTAATTGATAAATAACCAATCAGCGAACGTAATTGACGATTAGCATTTCATGAATGGATCCTCGCCAGATAACTTTATTCATATTCCAATCCTAGACAATATTTTTAAGTTTTAGACTGTTGAATATATCAAATCTATATGCTCTCTTTTTTTACTTTCTCCACGTTGTTTGGCATTGATTTTTTAAGTTTAGTGAAAGTGATATGATTTGTAAAAATCAAATTGTATTGTAAAAGATTTGATGTAATTATGTTGCATTAAATACAAAGTCTTCGGTAAAATTAAATCTGATTATTTTATTTCTGAAAAATCTGATACTCGCCCGTGTTAAAAACCACGTTAAATTACGGATAACATTTTTATACGTAAATAAAAGTGATTTCGCAACGTAAATTCACTGATTGGCATCATTTGTATGGATTTGGGCAATATTTGGGCAATATTCCGTGAAAAATCGTATCATATACTGGCCTGAACGTTTCGGAATTGAAATAAATGATACTATTACTATGCTCAATTAACTTATTTATTAATTATTAAATAAAAATAAGAACAAATTTAAATATTGATCAAAATTTATTGATTTTCATTTTATAACCAGTCAATAAAACATTCAATTCGATTTAAATGTCCAAAATAATCATATTGTTACTTTTTTTTATAATTAACAAAAATACATAGAAAAATCAATACAAAAATTATATAGATTATTTTAGATAATAGAGAATGTATAGGTAAAAAATTTGCGTGTGCAATAATCAAATGCAAAAGACTTCGGAGTTGGTTATATTGGCCAGATAATTTTATCCGTGAATGTGCTGTCAATCAGTGAATTCACGTTGCGAAATCACTTATTTTTACGGATAAAAAATTTTATCCGTAATTTAACGCTAACCCTCTAAGAATGTTTTTTTCAACATTTTTTTTTAACATTCAAATAATTAGATTTTTATAAAAATGTAATGAATTTATCTGATTAAAATAATTACTTCCATTGATTTTGTACAAAAAAAGTATTTTTTTTTGCTAATTAAAAAAATCGTAATAAATATAATATAATAATTATAAAAATGTTTAAAAATAAATGATCGTGAATAAATGTTTTTATAATTGAATAAATTTAATTTTAATTTTACATTCACCGTTAAATCCAAATTGCATATGCAGTTAAGCAATTTTTGTTGCATTATAAAAAGTAGGAATCAAACCAGTTTTCTTATAGAGCTGAATTCTATTGTGTCAGATTGGCTATCCATTTGATAAACCACGCGCAAACGCTTTAGTTACGCCGTCAATTCGGAGCGCGGCTTGCAACATCCTGCAAGTCTGTGTATATTTTTCTAAAATACCTAATACACCGAACTTTTAATTTATAACCGTCGAGATGTTAAAATGAGTTTCGTTTTCCATCTGTTGATTTTCTAATCCTTCTTTTCTACCTGTGCCGGAGTATTATTTTGTAAAATATGAAGCTTGTTAAACCCAACTGGGTTACTCACGACAGTAAGTTGATGTTGTTTTTATTAATATAAGTACTAAAAAACTTTCAGAGCAACGATAATCTTCTTATTACCTTTTTGGAGTTGCGGTGAATTTCATTCTTTTATCCTGAAGGTGTAAATGTTTATTACTGTGATTTTGAAAATCGGAGCAGTATTGTTATGTCAACATAACCTCATTTTCAAAACTGCGCTTGCACTCCTACTTCTATCATATTCTCGCTGTTTCAAAATTACTTTCGAATATTAATATCCATTATAAATAATGGACAAAGAATGTCGTAAAAAATTGTTATTTAATTTTCACATTAAAAAAATGAACCGATTTTTATATTTATTAATTTTATTTTGTTTAATTTACAAAAGTCAGGTTTGTAATTTTGTATTTAATTCATTATTATTATTTTTTGTACCATACAAAATTATAAATTTATTGAAATTAATTATAAAAATTATGATTAAAAGAGCTTTTCTTATTTCTCTAGGTAACCCGATCTTCTCGGTAGACATTCATCCAGATGGCAAAAGATTTGCCACGGGTGGACAAGGTAAACATCTCATCTCCAATCATTTTGTTACAAAAATGTTGCAACAATTTTTTTGAGTTTCACTAATATAATGATTAGTCTCGATTAAATATTTTGATGACAAAGCGTACATACACTTAGTCAGCATATTATTATTAAATATATGTAACTTTATTCAATCATAATTTTTCCTACAGGTGGAGATTCCGGTCGAGTAGTAATATGGAGCATGGAACCAATCACCAGCCAAGAAGCAGAATTAGATCCAAATGTTCCTAAAATGTTGTGCCAGTTGGATAACCATTTAGGTATATACCCTTTATACAAATTTTTATTGGAAAACAACCTAAACGTAAATGCAATAATGTTAATCTTATCTTAATGTTAATTTTACCTGTCAAGTTTACTTATTTTATCTGTTTCACCTTGATTCATTTTATAAGATTAATATAAATTGATAATTTTTCATAAACAACCTATAATATTTTATTTCTTTATTATATATTTATATAAAAATTTACTTATATATTTTAATATTATATTTTATAATTTTATAAACAATTATTAAATAATATAATGACATAACAATTTTCAGCATGTGTGAATTGTGTAAGATGGAGCAGCACCGGTCTCTTAGCCTCTGGTGGGGACGACAAATTGATCATGATCTGGCGACTCATTGGTGGAGCAGGTGGAAGTTCCATGTTCGGTGGAAAATCTGGAGTGGAAACCTGGCGTTGCATTGCAACGCTAAGATCCCACGAAGGGGACGTGTTGGACCTCGCTTGGGCTCCGCACAAACCCTGGCTGGCCTCTGCCTCGGTTGACAACACTGTGATCATCTGGGACACAAACACATTATCGCAGAGGGTTGCAATTCTCAAAGGTCATACTGGTCTGGTGAAGGGCATCACGTGGGACCCGGTGGGAAAGTACCTGGCTTCTCAATCTGACGACAAAACACTTCGAGTTTGGCGAACGACCGATTGGGGTCAAGAGGCTAATATCACTGAACCCTTTGAAGAGTGTGGAGGCACAACTCATGTTCTCAGACTCTCTTGGAGTCCGGATGGGCAATATTTAGTTTCAGCTCATGCCATGAATGGTGGAGGACCCACAGCACAAATCATTGAAAGAGATGGATGGACTCAGGACAAAGATTTTGTGGTCATAGAAAAGCTGTTACTTGTGTGGTAAAATTATTTTCTGATCATTTCATTAATTCTCATTTTATTCATTAATTTCAAATTATATTATATTTAACTTGGTCTGTTTCATTTTTTTAATATTACAGTTAAAACTATCTGTATATTCCTAATTTTAAATTCGGTTGAAAAATGTTAAGAATTTTCATATACAATTTTTTTACATTCCATTTTAGTTTTTTATGATTTTGATTTGTTAATAAAAATTTTAATTGATCGAGAATTGAACGCACGACTCTTGAGATGAGATTCCATCCCTTTAACTGCTGCGCCAAAATTTAATTCAAAGTTCAAAATCTTTTTTCAAAACTTACCTGATCTTTTATGTTTGTTATTATTTTATGTTTATTATTTTATTTTTTTTTAGATACCATGAATCTAATCAATTACTGTAGAGGTGTAAAACACATGTATTTGAGATAAAAAGTTTATGAGAAATTTCATGAGAGAAAAAGACTAAAATCTAGATTTTTGTTTGCAGAAATTCAACGGGAACATTTTGCAGAAGAAACAAGCAGCGGCGTCGAAACCAACTCAGTACTGCTGCGTGGCGATCGGTTCGCGAGACCGATCGCTCTCGGTCTGGCTCACTTGTCTAAAAAGACCACTAGTTGTTATACACGACCTGTTTACTCACTCAGTTTTAGATGCAAGTTGGTCGCCCTGCGGAATGGTCCTGGCCGCTTGCTCTTGGGATGGAACTGTTGTGTTCATTGAATTCAACCAACAGGAACTAGGCCAGCCTTTAAATGCCAGCGAACAGGTAATGCCAATTTTTAAAATAAAAAATTCGAAATTATTATTTTATTTTAATTATCTCTTATTTGTTTGAATTTAATTCCTATCACGTGTAATTTTTAATTGGAGGTTAAGGAATTTTGTTTGTTTACTCAGACCATATCGAATTTTTGATAAGATCTTCGTATTGACATTAAATATAATTAATTTTATTTATTGAATACCATCGTTTACTGCAAGTAGAAAGAAATGTTAGATTTTTGTTATAATGTTTGTGTAAGCTGATAAATGTTATTGTATTTGTTGATAATTGATTATTTTCATTTTAGAATATTGTACATGAGAGGTTATATGGCAAGGCACTGAATCAAGGGGGTTGCACTGTAATGGAAGCACCGGAACTGATGAATTTGAAAACCACGAAACCTGAAACCTCATCGGTGATCAAGTCAACGATCAACAATCAAGTCACCTCAAATTCTGTACAATCTAACATTACCACACCTACAGTTCCTGTTAAAGCACCAATCAATAAGCAAATCGAAACTAGGACTTCTGACGGCAGACGAAGAATCACTCCAATGTTTATACCTCCACCACCTGATACAATGTGAGTATTCATTTCTTCATCTACCAAAACAATCTATTTTTCCAAATAAAATTTCATAATAATTTTCACGATTTTATTATTTATTGAGTTTATTTTCATTTATTTCTAGGAACGTGTCAGTCGCATCAATACCAAGTACAGATACATTCCCCAGCACATCACAAACAAAAAGCTCAATTATAATAGAAAAACGTAACGATATTGTCACGCCAAATGTCAGTACATTGACAAACTGCAGCGGAGCACCAGCGCCTGCTCCAACGCTGACCTTGAAAAAGCGAGAACACGTATCAAGTCCGAAGACACACACGAACACTCTCGGAAAGAAGATGAAGGTGATGGCAGAGAAGAGCGGTCACGCAGTGATTCCACCACTGAAGCCTTGTAGCTCCTTGTCCCAGCAAGCCGGTCACTACGCGGTCAACGTGACGAATGAGCAGAATTTAACGCATCTGCAAGTATTCCGTGGCACTCATGTTGATCCACTCTGGGATCTTCATCTTGGGTACAGTACTGTTGCTCTGGCAGCTACGCCTTCCATCATCGCTCTAGGCTTGGAGGACGGCAGTATCCATATCTTCAATCCTGCAAAGGGAACTAGGCCTGTTCCTGCGCTCATACCACCTGCACCTTTAGCAAAATTGCTCGCAGTTGGAAATAATGTATGACTGATCATTTCTTTAGTGATATTTTGGTCTTAAGTTAGAACTATTAGTTAAAACAAGTTACAGTAGAAGAAGTGTAGCAGTAGAGGATGATGGTTTTTAGGACAAGTTTGATACATCGTTGAATCTATTTTTTCATAGGTTATGGTGATATCAAGTTATGGCGCCCTCAGAGTTTGGGAGATAGGAAACATTTGCCGCTTAGTTGTGTGTACATCGGCAGAGCATCTGGCAGCTCCTGGAACTTCACTCATATCTTGCTCACTCTACAACGGAATGCCTCAGTTATCATTCAATAATGGTCGAGCTTATATGTTTCATAAAGAAATCGGTAATTATTCTCTTTTATTAATTAAAAATTGAATAATTGAATTAGTAAAAAAGCCATTGATTTTTAGTTATTGTACTTTTAAAAATCTTTTGTCTAAGTTTGCAAGGAATAGCAAATACTATTGAACTGACTAATTTTTTGTTTTTAGGAACGTGGGTTCTGATTGGAGACAGTCACGACCCAATTTGGAGATGGTCATCTCAGACTGCTACGACGTCAATAAGTTGTCGTGGACCTTTGTCCTCTCTGCAAGAAGGACTTCATCGTAGCGCAGCTTCGATAGCAAACCCAAGGCTACCTCACAGTGCTCCCAGCGTAGTGTCTTATTTAGAACAGCAACTTTTGTTCTCGAAAGCCTTAGGCAGTGCTCTGGAATATGTTAATTGGCTGACAACTCTAGTAACGTTCTTGTTGACACAAGGTATGAAATCACAGACTAATTCAAAATAATCTAAATGGAGAACAAATGATAAAGATTTATTTCTGTTCGTTCCAGATGGTTTAGAAAACCGATTAAGACTGATTCTGGATGATCTCATAGGACCAAGTCATAGTTCAGCTTCCAAAAGCACATGGGAGTCTTCCATTTTAGTAAGATTTCTAATTTTTTTCTCGTAAATGTTGTTCTTAAAGATGATGTTATTAACGCAGCTTGTCTTCTTACAGGGAATTAAGAAACATAAAATTTTAGAAGATGTTTTAAGTATCGTCGGTTCTTCCCTTCGTTGGCAAAGGTTATATCTTGAGTACAACGAACAACTGGATATGATCAAGAAGGAAAATGTATAATTGAGATATTCTTTGTGCATACTTGGCATTATTTGTTCCTTGAAGTTTTTGTACAAATCATACACGAACATGAAGAAAATGATAATAAAAATTGATATTTATTTCTGCAAGCAAAAAACGTTTTATAAATGATGAAAACCAGTTCACTCATTTTTACGGTAACCAACAAAAATTAAAAATGTTTTGGTGATTCGGGTATGTAATAATAATTGGCAATGAATTTGTCAATATCAATATATTAAAACGAAGTTTATAGTCAATGAATTTTGTTCTTTATAAAAATACATAACAAAGCTCGGAGTGCACAAAGCGAGTTAGGAAGCGTAACTAGCGATATTGTTTTCGTCATTATTCGTAAGATATATTTTTTTACATCAGTCGTTCGGTTTGTATATATCTCTTCGTTTGATTTTAACATTGTATTTTTCTACCGTCGTGATTTCATGATTACTGTTTATCTGTGTTAGTTTCATATCTACAAATGCTACGCGCAGTATTTTGTCCGATTAACATTTTATTTCGTTGGTCAGAGGAGTGATGATACATTGTTACAAAAATTTATAAAATCGGTATATAAATCGCTGAATACGTTACATGCTTAAATAAGGAGAAATACCATTTTTTTAAATTTTATTTCGTAATTTAAAATGATTTGTGTTTACATTTGTTCGCATTGAAATAGTGAAAATTAAAAAAAAATGTAACAAATTACAGTAAATGTACTAGAAATTACACAAAAGTAGTGGTGTATTCTGAGGTGAATAAAATAAATAGAGACGATTATATTTCAATAGACATTTTAATAAATTATTAAAAAATATACTTTAAATTCATGCAACCATAATACAACCTTCTCTAAAAAATCATATCTACACTATTCAATAAAAATAATTTCGACAGCATCACTCCTTCGTCCAATCTGACTTGGATATGACTTGAAACAAGAGTTTCTCTATACAATCTCCCATGGTGCCAAGTCATTTTTGATACAAGACTTTTTTCGAAGCTTATTCTTAAGTACACAATAAATTAATTTTATTGATACATAGTTTATTAGAAATAATCTTATTTTTAATTAAATTTTTTATAGAAAATAATCGTGTATCATGAATGACCAGCCCAATAAAATTAAGTAACTTTCCATTGCAGTTCCTTATGATTCACGGTTAATCGAGTACTTATGCCGAGTGCCTGAGATTCGATGTAATCTACAATATAGTACAGTGTTAGAGTGGTGGAGGACCGTCGGGGTAGTCGACCATCGGCGAGAGACCTCGCGCAAAATTGTTAGACAACATGCAACTGTAGTCTTCTTCGGCGGAAGGCACTAACGAGGCAGCGCCAAGAAGCAACAGGATCAAGGCTTGCACGGGCAGTGATGCGCGCAGTACTCGTCCCACAAAACGGTAGCCCCGGACCAACACTGTACCCTGACCTTCGTCACCACTGAAATTTAAACGATTCAATTTATTAATCATTTTTTAAACAGATTTTTCTTCAATTCTTTTATTATAAAAATTGTCCATTTTTTAAATTCTTATCTTTTTTCTAATCTTACTCCTATATTTGCTAATTTGTATCCTAAATTAATTGTATTATCTATTAATTTGAACCAAATGTTCAATTTCATAAATTGCTTTACGTCTCGCAAAGTTTAAGGTGTCAAAATCGAACATTCAAAAGTGCTGAGTTGACAGGTGGTCTACGTGTTTCTTATGTCAAACATATTAATCACAGTTTACTTAAAATGAAATTAAGAAATGTTAAATAAACTAATTAAAGATGAAGTAGGAAGATTAAACTACGTAAATTAGTTGCAATTTAGTAAAACTATTTGATTTTTTACAAAAGATTTGATACCTCATTTCAACTATGAAACATGAGCGAAAGCGATCGTGTCTCTTTTCTTAGGTCATTCCTTTCGCGAAGATATGAAAAAACGTTCAGATACCTAACTAAACCTCTGAAGAGCGCGAGTTTCAAAGAACATTTTGTCATGAAATGTAGCAAGATTCTTTGCAAAACGTAAAGATGAAGTCAATGTGACTAAGAAAATGTTTTTGATTTGCGTTGAAAAGTTTGTGTTAAATTTAAAACATGTTACATACTCGAGTGAGGCTGTATCATGACTCTGACTGGATCCAGCGGCAGCGTCGTTGAGTAGCTGAAATTGAACCAAAAAAACACAAACGATAAAATACTGTGCAAGTGCGCGTGTACATCGAACATATAAATGTACAATAGTGCTTAGAGGAAAATTCCTAAGGTTCGTTTGTTTCCGTCTTTTTGGATGTTGAAGAATTTTTTTGCAAAAGTACTTGGAATTTGAAAATTCGATACGTTAAACAGAACTAATACTTTTCAACTAAATTTATGACTCAAATATCTAATTCCAAAATTTCTATTTTAGACTATTATAGATTCCACATCTTACTTTTGATTTGTAAATGAAAATTTGCATAAATCTACACTTTGATATATATGTACTCTAAATTTAGTTTGAAATTAAGTTCCAACTTCTATCTAATTACAACTATGATAATATTCAAGCGAGATGTGACTTGAGCTACATGTACATTAACATTAAATTCTCGATGATGAACCTGGAAAGAACCAAGCGTTTACAGTAACAAAAAATGAAACCTAATATAATAACTGCGATCGCGATTGCATAGCTTTGTATAATACATTTGAGATGTGACGTGAATAATTGTGTGAATTTAGTCTGGATCAGATTTAGATTCAACTTACATCTCGTGACAAAGTTGCCAGCGACGAGGAGGAAAGTGAAAAGTCCACGTCACGCGGGTGAATTCCCAATGACGCTCCCAGTTTCAGGATATAAATATTAGCTAGTCGTCGCAGGGCTTGTAGTCTGAGTTTTTGTTCTTGCAATTTTGTTCGGAACTCGGATTTCTCATCGAGTAACAAGTTGGCACATTCGTAGAGCGATATTATTCTTGGCTCACAGCGTTCCAGGTCGTTCCTCATCTCTCTGCAATTGACAAAAAATTAATTTTCAATTCTCATCCTAATCTTTATTTTTATGAATTTACATTTTCAATTCTTTTCAATTCTTTCACATTTCATTCAAATTCTCATTTTTTTGTATAAAAATTGTGAAACTTACTTGAACTTGTTAAACTTCCTGCGAATATTATCCATCTCATCGGTCAAATCTATCGGTTCGCTGCTTTTAATTGTACTCTCTGTCCTCTCCAGCCAAACTGAAAGTTCCTGTACAATCGACCTGAACTGCTGATTGTCCAGGAGAGCTATTCGCAAAGTCTCCTGCCACTTAGTCGAGGTCTCGTTGACTTTGTTCCATCGTTTGTTGGCAGTGTCCAATTTTTCGCGCAGCTTCTGAGCACGTTCTGTCTCTTCCGTATGCTCTGCCAAGTGCGCTCCAACGACATTCAAACCGTTTATGATGCTCTTGTGACTCTCGAGGTCCAAGATGAACTTTTTATGTTGTTGAATTACATCCTCGAGTTTTTCAATGTTGGTTTTCTTTAAAGTCTGATTGCTCTGGGTTCCTTCTGCCAGTTCAAGCCACTTTTCTAAACGCCAGACGTCGTGTTCCAGTTGGGCCCAGTTTCTGCGAGAGCAGATGGGGCAGATCAAACGACCTTCATCACTAAATAAAACATAAAATCGAATTAATCTTTGTGCAGTTTTTGTTAACACTGAAATAGTTTCAAACATGAAATTCTCAAAAACTTTACTTTAAAAAGTAAAATTACGAATCGTTGAATTGATGGCTAAAATAGTACTTAGAGGGGCGACAAAAAGCAATGAGAAAAGTATGTATGTATGTATGTACACTGTAAACCACCGCAGATGGTGAAGAAAATTGGAACTAAATAAGGGTACTAAAAATACGCTGGTTAGTAAGACTAAGGCACTCACTGTTTGCATTGTAAAAAGTAAGAGGCTGCAAAAGGAAACCTGTGGGTGAAAACAATGAATTATAGTTAAAGCAATGATCTGCACAAGTTACATGGCTATGTATACTATATACAAGAATTGGACAATGATTGTATGAAAATTTGCATCTATCCGACACCTTTTTAAAAAGCAACATCTGTACATCTTGACAAAAGCAAGTTCTAAATCACCATTTGTGTTTATGACATCGATAATAATAATAAAAATATAATACAGTACTGCAAAATACATCTAAAAATTTCACTTACTTCAATTCTCGAACTTGTTGTTCGCGACTTCTCGCTTCAACGATGATCTTATCAAATCGATTGACCAGGTCGTTGACTTGATTCGTCAAGTCATCTTCCTCGTTGAAATTCACGTCCCGTACCAGTAAAGTGTGCAGATGGCACACCAATTCAATTGACGATTGGCTGCTTCCAATTAATTTTGACTGCAAACAAACGAACACGTTCAGATCGTACAAAATTTACATTCAAATTAGCACTTTGAATTTGATCACCCCTAAAAAGACCAGTCAATCTTTGATACGTTTCAATAAAGCAGATAGACTAGTCTTCTTAAGATCAATTTAATCGTCCTGACTATAACTTACGATATTCTTGCCGGTGTTAACTAGGTCAGTCTCAGCGCTAGGTTCAGGAGCAATAGCGATCTCCAAGGCATCCAAAGAGTCGCGACACTCATTGACAGCAGCTGTCAGTTCTATCGCATAGGCGTCCACCGATGTCATCCTTGTCATCTTCGGCAAAGTATCTACCTGCACTGCAGTGTCCTGTTCAAATTTCAGCGTCTCCACCTGGACGGCCTCGTCAACCTCCTTGTCCTCAGAAAGTTCAATCTCTTTCCTCAGACTGGAGACTCTCGCCCTGATGTCTTTCCAGAGCAGCTGGTATTCGTCAACAAGTTGCTGAACCGGTCCGACGTCCTCGGGATGGCTCTCCTGCATGACCTTGAGAGCCAGCTCATCGGCCTGCTGGAGTGTGACATTCTGAGTGGCTAATTCTTCCTCGATGTCCGCCAACTGCTGGAGCTTCTCTTTAGGTGCGAGGTTTTGGTTGGAAGTCAAATGTTGGGCCTGGGTCAGCAAGATATCTACCTGGGTCAGACCAATGACCGCCGCTCCGTGAGCAGTTATAAACTCTCGGTACGTGCTGTTGTCCTGTCTCAAGGCGTTCAGGATGGTGTTCAATCTGGTGGTGAGCGCGTGCCATCTGTCAATCACCTGGCGCACGTTTACAGTCAGCAGTCGCAAGTTGTCCAGGTCCAGCCCGATCTTGGCTAGTCTGCCATAACACATCTCCACCTTATCCAGGTCTCCTCTGCGAGTCTCAATATCTTGAAAGAGTTTCTCCGCAGTTTCCAAAGCCTTCTTACTTTCATCGATCGTAAGGTTTTTGACGCCACCTTCCAGTTGGGACAGTTCTTCTTCCATGCTCACCAGCCACTCGTCGTTCCTCTGTCTCATGTCCTGAAGTTCCTGGAGCTGTCTCCAAACCAGGGCCATCTTCGTTCGCTTCTCCTCCGCCCTGCTGCAGACGTTCCTCCAGCGGCGATCGACCGTCTCCATCCCACTCTTGATCATATCAATACCAAAGGACACTTTCCAAGTGTCGCAGTCACTTAATAGGTCTTCGCACTGGCTCAGCAGATCGGCAACGTTTGATCTCTGGGCGCTGATCTCTCCCTGCAATCTCTCATGATCCTTCATCTTTTCGTCCATTAGGTTCTGGTTCATCGACTCTATAGAGAACGGTTCAATGAGACGTGACTCAACTTTGGCCAGCCAGACCTTGGTCTCGCTCAGCCGCCTCTCTAGAGTTCCAGTGACCCTCATCAGCTCCATGAGTTTGTTCGTCCGAGCCTTGCCCATGGACTCCAATTTCTGCCACCTCGCCAGCACTTCCTCCAAGCACTCTTTGATCTTCCTCCTATCCTTCTCCTCGGCCGCTGCTGCCAGTTCCGTACCAGTGTTCTGTAACCAGTCGAGTTCCTTTCGCTTGGGAACCATCTCAGCAAGCAACTCACACTCCAGCCGTTTCAAAGCTTCCTCGGGCTCCTCCAACGAGATGATCGAATCACAATTGTGGAACCTTGCCTCGGTGTCCTTGATCCAGACTAATAATCTGCCCAGTCTATTGTCCCAGCGGCTGTGCAGACTGCACCTCTCGCCCAATTTGAAGGCTAGAAGTGCCAGCTGGTGTTCCAAATCGCCGTGCTGCTGCCACAACAAAGTACTGTGCTGGTTCAGAGATTTCATGTCCGAAGGACTGAGACACTCCTTGAGCTGCTCCGTAATCACTCCCAAGGACTCGAGATCCGAAGAACAATCCATCAGGGTGGTTTTCAGTTGTTGCAACGAGTCCAGTTGCTTCTTAGTTTGACTGAGGCTAATGGTGCTGCTGCCCAGGTGGAAGGCCTCGCTCACAGCTTTGGACACTTGCTGTAATTTAGCTGATACCTTCGAGCTCTGTTCGGCGTGCTTCGAATTTAGTTCTTTGATTCGCGTCACGAAGCCCCGCCAAGTTTCCAAGCTCGCGCGAATGTTCGCGAGGCGTTGCACATTGGCTGCGTGCTCCATTCGAACGGACACGGCCAGCGCCTCGTCGCAATTCTTCAATAGGAATTCCTGCTGGGCCTGAAGCGACTCCACTTGAGACTCGCCGTTAGGCACTTTGTCCAACAAGAGTTGGATTCTCTGCACGATATTGTCCAGTCGGCGCAGATGGATGAAACGCAACTGAAGCTTGTTGCGCTCCCGCTCGATGTCCTTAAGCCAGTTCATGAGCTTACTTTGGTCCAGTCTATATTTATCCCAGGCCGCTAGACGGTTTCGCACGGAGTGGTGCCTCTCCATTATGCGCGTCAGACTTTCGTTATGCAGGTTTGATAGTGTATGGAACTGTTCACCTATGGAACACAAACGCACAACAAATTCAACGGACAAATCACAAAATAGACGCGGTTCAAAAATACTCAAACAATTTTATAAATAATCTCGGATGATTCTGGAAAAATTTTCATTTAAACGCACGTTCTTAAATTTTGAATGTAAAAATAGAATTCAATTTATTGATAATTTGTTATGAATAGTTTTCAAATTTTATTTTAAGTGATGTTAATCTCTTACCGATTGATAAATTACGCTCCTCAGCCTTGACCATGAGAATCAAATTCTGTTGGTCGGTTAGCAGGTTTTTGTGCACCTCGCAAAGATTACGATGCTCGGAGAGACCATTATAATCACCAGGAACTTCGTTGGACAGGAACTCTTGCACATAGCTGAGGTATTCTTGCCACAGGTGTAGAGCAGCTACCACGTCCTGCGACCTGACCAGCCTGCTGGACAGTCTGTGGTACTGCTGAAACGTTTCTCGGAACACCTTCTGCCAAAGTTGCAAAACCTCGACGATCGAAGGCTGCTCCTTGTGGGCGACCTGGTGCTCCAAAGCGCGCTCCTTGATGGACTGCAGCTGTGGCTCGGTTCTCGTCAAGGCCAACAGGTGATTTCGGAGCATGGTCAACTGTTCCTTGGACTCGCCCTGGCCGACGGTGTTCAGGCTCTGTAAGCAAGTTGGAAATTGTCTGAGAATGTTGTGAGAGAAAAGTCGATGCGCGCACGTGTAACGTCGGGACGAACAGTTATCTTAGATCGGTTGCATTGAAAGATAGCTGGCAACGCGGTGGTAGAGCCGTTCCATTCAGGTGTTGTGGGTTTCGTGACCGATGCAATTGTTTGGCCGAATAGGCCCGGCGACCTTGACACAACAAATTGTTTCGCAACTACAATTAAAATATAAGCTCGTGCCGGAATTGAGCTGTGCCATGCACCACGAGTTCTATCATTTCGCCGCCGGCTCTGAACCGTCCACTACGTTTTCACACCAGCGAGCTTCCTGAACGAGATTCTTCACCCGCATTTACAGATTCCTTAATCGCCTCAACGAAAAAATTTTATACACACAATAATTGATTCCAAAATATACTTTCAAAAAGGTGAATGAAATTTTCTTGAATGAAAAATGAAATAGTAATTTAAAATCATCAAATTAGCTTTGAGAAACAAAATATAATTTAAACTTTTCTTATTTCTGATTGAACTTTTTTGTTTCGTTAATTTTTGTAAAAAAATTCTAAAGGTGTAAACGTCAGAAAATTGTTTTTATGTGAAAATGAATTAAGAAAAGTTGAAGTTTTTATTCAAATTTTTTATGTACCTGATGGACCGAATCGAGGAAGTTTTTAGTCTGACACAAGTCGCCCCGAGTGAGTTCCTGGTTGAGTGCCTGAGCTTCCGCCGTGTCGGCCAAAGATGAGAGTGTTTCTCGGACATCTTCTAGTCGTCGACCGAGTGCCTCGACCTCGCAGTGCAGTGGCCCGCTCACGTCCAGGCCAACATCAGAAGCAATCTGTGCCACCAAGCCACGTAACTCGGCGAGTCTCTCTTTGTGTTCGGCCAGTGTATCTTCGCAAACCTGCATCATAGACAAATATTTCTATCTTAATTTGTAGATGGGATTTGATCCGTCCATTCAAGTTATTAACTCCAATCAAAATCTTTTAGCGAGGGAAAAATGTAGACTCATTATATTACTTCTAAACTTCCGGTAGAAAAACCCGGATAAAATATGTACATAAAATTATTCCAACTTGGAAACTTTCAGAAGCTTTAATTAAAATAATTGAAATTGACTTAATTAAAATCAAAAAATCAATTAAAAAACGGTTTCAAAATGGCTTCAAAATAAAAAATCGTTTTTTGTTAAAGTAATAAATCACAATGAAAAAAATTAGTTTAGATATTTTTAATCGGGTTTTCATTATTTTTTTTATTCAGATTACTAATCAGGCTACCTTGTTAATTTTTTCATCACTAGTAGAAACATTGACAGGCAATTTGCTCATTTATAAATAGTGCGTTTTGATTGTGCAAAACGACGATTAAATTATTTTTGGTCCAATTTTTTAAAAGACAAAAATAAATCATGTATTGGCTTTAATTTATAAACCGACAAGTGCGTAAGAACTGAAAATACATTTGATTTGCGTAAAGATTTTGGTTTCATCATGCCGTTCATTCCTCCATTAACTACTAGGGTTATTTTTAGAACAATTTTTGCCTCTCGAAGGGATTTCCCGATTTATGTTCGACGTTCATCATTTTTGCACGTTCCTCAGCATGTTTGAAAGGCCAGAAAATTTATGATCGTTTTTCTCATTTGTCTGGCTTTCATATTTGTTATGAGTTTTTGTGAACCAAAAATAATGTTTCCTAAAATAATTTGTTAAACAAAAGTTTCAAGATATGATAATAAAAAAAATTGATCAAATAATAAATAACGAGGTACGTAAACATGTAGAAAAATAGTTGTTTATTTATTTATTCCAAACGAAAAATTGCAACTGTTACAATGAATAATTTAAATATGTAATAAGAGCAGCTAGATTTCATCGATTCATACCCTATATTTGTTTGGCGTGTGCATCATCCCGTTTCTTCTCGACATCGATAAAGAAACCTAGCCATCTCATTGGCCTATATCCCATCAGCAAATTCGGCCAAACCAACATCAAATCCAAAATGTTAAAAATCCCAACAAATTTCCAAAAACTTCACCGTCTTCAAACGTCAACTCAATCTGACATCTCAGATTTTATATACCGACAGGGAAAAAATAAAATTTTTCGGGTTTGTAGACAAAATTGATTTTTCACTTTTTTTTTGAATATCAATTGAAAATTTCGAGTTATAGTGATTTGTGCAAAAAATAGAAAATTCAAAGGTGCGAATGAGTGTGACGTGAAAAAAAAACACGTGCGTGCGAGGCACAGAGCGCGATATTCTGGACCAGACTGCGGCGTCTCTGAGAGATCGATGCGCAGTCGGTCGACTACTCCCTTATGCGCTTTTCAGCGCAGTCCCTATCCCCCGATGCTTTTTCATAACTGCTCGCGGCAAACATCCCCTCGAGTTCGACGTACTTTTTGCCGTGTGCCGCACGATACAAAGAGCACGCTTAGAGTTTATTTTTGCCGTCAAATGATTAGGAGTATTGATTGGGAAAATTGTTTCCTGCCGTGGAAACGCTAATAAATAATAATCTAACGATTAATCATTATTTCCAATGACATATTTTTTAGTTTTTATTGATTTTTTAAACCTACTTTTTGAATTTTTTATTTATACCAAGTAAACAAATTACACTTATTTTAATTTAATTTTTTCCATTAGGATAAAATATATATTGATTTTGAATGATAAAACATTAATTAAAGTTTAGTTTCTAATAATAAAAGACTTCCATATTTTTTTGTCCGGAAAAAAATGTAACTGTTCGTGAGAAGATCCAAGCAATTATTTCCCCCTCATGAATCGAATTAAGTTAAAAGACGGGCGAGTTATTGATACTGGAGATAAAAATTATCACCCGTCATCAATTAAAAGGATTAGTGAAATTGTAAATCGTAATTGCGTTATAATCCTTATTGATCACAACTTTAAAAATTATTTACTTTTTTTATTTTTTGTTTGTTCAGCGAATGGCCCAGTTCTTCATAGTTAATCAATTCTAGCAATGAATTTTTTCAAACAACTAAAACTTTTTTTTTTCTCATTCGCTAAATAATTGTAATTGTGAAAATTATGTAGCTGAATTTCCAGAAAAATGAATAAGAGTTAAGTAATAGAAAAAAGTAAGCTCGACTTAGTCCTATGGTTTCTGCCAATAATAGTACAGAGGATAAAAATGCCCAAGGTTGCCGATGAATTTAGGGTCACGATCAGAACTGAGTATTTGAGTATTACGCATCATTTATCTTCGTCTTATCCAAACATGTTATCTCGAGAGTGACGAGCATCCAACTCACCAGATGGCACATTAGCAGCATTTTTGTTGCAAGATGTTAAAAATTAACGATCTGTTTTCGGTTCAGATTAAGCCATCAATTTTTGATCGCGTAATTTATGTTCTATTTCTTTTTTTTTAGAAATTTTAATTTTTCAATTTTTTCAATAAATTAATTAAATCTTTAATTTTTATTCCATCTTTGTAAAACAATGTAAATTTTATAATATGGAAAATTTATTCGACTGTCACAATTATGTTAGTGACCCTATGCACTAAAATGTGTTTTATACATTTTTTGTTTAATTAAAACCTTTTGGTATTGAACCGAGGGAAACGAACTAATTTGTTTCCAAATATTTCCAAAATACTTGATGATGTATTTTAAAGAAATGTAAAAGTATTTGCAGAGGAATTCAGAGGCGCTTAAATCTGATGTGAGAACGCTATCGAGGCGTCAGTTTCGTTTATGAGCCGGCTAACTTGCGAATGTTCCCATGTATACTTAGCGGAAAGCTATTTAAGTTATGTTGGAAAACCAAGTGCACTTTACAATAGTTAATAAATTTATAACTATTTTTAATCTTTGTGTATTCATCCAACAAAATTCATATAATTTTTTGTTTCAATTGTCTGTAACAAAAAAATGTAATTCTGTTTGCGGAACACATTTTTAATATACGATTGCTTTTTTTAGTAAGATGACTAATTTCGGTAAATGCATTATCGCCCGATATTTTATCGCTATCATGTACTTCAGAAAAGTTTCGCAAAAAATATGAAATGAAATGACGGCATTTGTTTATTTCCATTAAATCCTACGATTAATATTAGTTTTGTTTCAAAATTGTAATTACGAATGTTTAATTTTGTTATTAAGTGGAAAAAAATGTATCACATTTCATTAATTCCTCTTCAATTGCATAAATCTACAGAAGATAACTTTTTGTGTATTTAATTAATTGGAATTATCGGTAACAAGGTTTCCAAATCGAGTTCAAGTTGAAACGCATAAAAAACATCGGCCAATGAGTTTCCCCATTTTCCAGATATTCATAACTCTTAGAGGTCAAAGTGAAACCTTGGACGAGTGCCATTGTCATTCATTTTCATAACTTCAATGATTAAGATAACTTTGCAATATTTAAACCAATCGCCAACAAGAAATAATTATAACTGTTTTCATCAAATTAATTTTTTCCTTTTCATTATTCCAACAGAAGAAATGAGACTAGAATAGCAAAACAAACAGGAAATTGACAATCTTGACTAATTAAACAAAATCTCATCTCTGAATGGGATGCAGAAAAAACGTGGAGAAAATGAGACAAGAGCGATGGCCGTGAATGAAAGGATGAACGGAAATGCGAAAACGTTTCTCTGAGAATTGTTTTGTCGAGTGCACCTGATGATTGATCGTGCACGGATGAGCAGGCTCACCTTGACTTGCTTGAGAGCTTCCTCGGGGGGCAAATTAGCCACGCTGCCCATTTGCGTGTCCGCCCAGGCTTTCACCGCAGCGCTCGCATCGCGGTACTGCTGCCAAAGCCGCACAGCGTGCTGGTACTTGTTGCAAAGGGCATCCAATTCGGACCTGGTGTCTTCCCAAGCTTGCACGGCTTCATTTACCGCGGCTTCGACACGCTGGCCGACCTCCGCGCTGCAAGATTCCTGCAGCGGTTGAGCTGCTGCTCGCAATTCTTCAATTAGAACCTCGCGTGCGCCCAAATCGCCATTCAAGCCCTGAAAATAACACGATTTCATCAAATCATTAGTGTATTCAATTTTTTCGATCGCTACAAAATAATTTCAAACAAAAATGTAACAGTGATGAAATTTTTTTAAGGACAATTAGGAGGAATGGAACACTTGAAAGTTTTTTTTTGTTTTTTTGATTGAGTGTATGAACCTGATTTTGAAATTGTCACATTTTACTTGACCTGTCACAATCAACCCAATTGTCCCTATAAATTTTTTTAAAACCATTTCTGATTCTGAATGACATTACTGGGTCAAATAATTTAATATCATTTAATCCGAACTTAATCTCCACTTTGGCAGGTTTTATTTTATTTATCTAATTATTCTAATTATTTATCTAAAAAATTGATTCAGTTTAACAAAATATAAAAAAGTAATTGATCAATTCTAAGATTAGACTTTGGTAAATAATCTTTCCAAGTTTGGTAAAACTCAATAACATATCAAAAAAACAAACTCGCTGTTTGATTATATTATATAGTGTGGCCTCGTTTCAAGCACGTTTCCGACGCTTACGCCCATTGTTCTTGGCTTTTTCTTTAGAAGCTCGCAAGCGTGAGACTTTTGCTTGCAAAACGATAATTTTGCATTAGATTTGACGGACCGCTATAAATAGTTTTGCCGCACGAGACAAGCCGCTGCAAAGACTCGGCATTTAGTGAACTAATTTTATGTAGTGCACTCGAGTTCGTCAACCCAAAACTCAAATTATTTCAACTTTGCGACACTCATGATCACGCTTTTTGTCGCCGTTTTTCGGGCTTCCAAAAGACTGACGTTTGTCGCATTCTGGCGCATTCTTACAGGTTCACTAATTCCCGAGATTTCAGTTATAATTTCAACTGCAGAATTGTTTGGCCAAAACAGAAAGAATACAATTACATAATCATAATTAAAACTTTGATGTTAGAAAGTTTAGTTTTTGAAATTCATTTTCTCATTTTAATATCACCGTTTGGTTTGCATTTCATTTTGTTATCGGCTGTTAATTAATGATATCATTTTTGTAACCACATAAAAACTGCATGTAAAGTAGGTGAAATGTCAATCTTTGGGTCACTTCTGTTTTCTTGAATGGGTCAACAGGTTTACCATGCAAATTATATGCAACATGCGTGCATGAAATTACAGCACACAGATGACTGTTAACCTGAAAAGCAAGCATTATTTACTTAGGATCGACAAAATAAAATTCACTTTTTGTGGAAAAAACAAAAGATAGGAAAAATAAAAGAATTGTCAGGTGGCGGAGTGCGAAAGTGTGTTAATGTTGCCAGTCTAATCTCCGTTGATTTATATCAAACTTTAAGCTTTTATTCATTATTCATATTTTATCGCGTCTTGAAACTTTGAAACAAATTAAGCTTTGATATAATACTTGATAAATTAGAACATTTTTTTTTGATGAATTTGTTTTAATTACAAAATGATTTATTGCATTTGTTGTATTGAAAATTAATATTTTCATGACTCGTGGAAATTCTTGTAAAGATTGTAACATTCTTGACCGTGAGTCGGTGTGTTAATTCGTTTCCATCTCCGCAAAGCAATAACAAATTCATGTTTGAAGTCTAGCCGAATCGTGCAAACGTACACTTATAAGTACATGCGCAGGTATCACACTTTGCATTCCTCTTTCGCACGTAATAGTATACTCTAATGGTTTTACGGTTTATGTCATTTGTACGAAGCTATTATCAGAACTAGGAAGAATGGATTTTTTTTTCATCGACTAAGAATAATCAATGAATTATGAATATGTGATTAGAAAAATTTGTTTAAGAAAAGTGGAGTCTTTATTTATTAAAAATTATCCTAATCAATGAAAATATTTCACGCGATTTTGAATTTCAAATGTGAGATTTTTTTGTGACTCTGTACTAGTGTTTTTTTCAAAATTGAAAAAAATTGTTCATTAGAAATTGAAATTCATCATTCACTTCAGATTTAAAGATGATATCACCAATTTGCAGAAATGTAAAACAAGTTGTAAAAGATTCGTTTACGGAAATCTAACTAACAGATGTTCTCTTTCGATCGTATTTTTTTCCACGCTCGTTTGATTTTGACAGTTAGATGCTAGCAAATTATCATTACGATATAAAAATGTGAAGCACTTTGTTATGTAACCGTACTATCTCTAGAGTTGGAGATAGCTTTGACACATTAATGAAATGGCAAATGCTAAATTTAATAATTTGTTCATAAGCACGACGAAAGATATATTTTCTTGTTCAATTAGATGGATGTATTCCTTCGCGAGATAATTTAAGAGCAAGATTAAAACCGGCTTATTTTTGTATTTTTAATTTTAAACCTCTGCTTCCTAAACAACAGACACAAAATAATTCTCTATTTTTTTTTCTTCCTCACGGGGAAATCTTTAATCAACACGAGTATTTCATATTATTTCGCTGTCAGCTGTATTCTGTGACCTTGACAAAAATAAACCACATAAAACTTGAGAAAAAAAATGTCGCATCCGGTCTAATGACTTTCAAGATCAAGAATTGCTTCACCGTAATTTGTATCATTTTATTTTATTAACGTATACTTTTTTCCTTTTGGTAGTAATTTTTTTCTCATATTTATACTCAGGCTAATAAATTGAATTATAATAATTTAATTAGTCGTTTTTTTTTCTATTCGCCTGCTTAGCTCAATCAGAATTGGACTTGACGTATAAAGCCGCGCAAGATCTTTTTATGCGGATTCCTCGCCATCTAATGACAACCGAGAATTAGAGTGTCTGCCACTATTTGGGCTCCGGGGATTAAACGTCGATGGAAATAAACGAACTTTTAAAGTCAACGCATTAACATGTATACGAACATCCGGCGAGGCATTGCGAACGGCTTATTAAGTGCAGCCAAACGGCTGACAATTAAAAAGGCGACATTTATGTACGATAAAATATATACGCCGGAAAGATAAGAGCTGACTGATTTCTTTTCGAACCGCAAAAATTGTTCAAATATTAATATCCGAAGAAAACTAACAAATAACTGAAACGGTAGTTGGTTTAAAAATTGAATAAAAATCATATAAAAAATTTCTTACGTAATGCAGATAAGGTTTATTGTTTCACTTCAGAAACTCAAGATAGTGATTAAATGTTTAAACCTTGCTGTTTGCAAAAAAAAAAAAAAAGAAAAAAAAACGTATTTTAATTGAGATGAAAATGAGTGCACTTCTGTTTCAAAACTATGTGAGAAGCGCACATGTTGTTCCGATTTGTGAATGACATGCCGGGAACGCGACGTATTTTTATTAGTGCTTCAATAATAATCCTATTTGAAATGAAAAATTTTCAAATGAAAGAAATTTTTTCAATGAAATTTTTCTCATACCGTTATTTTTTGCACAACAATTTTATTCCATGATTAGCTATTCCTTGAATTCTGACAAAATTGTATAACTATGCACATTGATTTTCAAAATCACTGACACTTGTAATCGGAGCAATTCAAAATATTTCCTTGCAAATCCGGAAGTTCGTGATTAAGATTAATGAGCGAGGAAGTTTTGTTATTCCGTTGTATCGATTCGCGCGATGTAAATAAGTTCGCGTACTGTTGAATCGTTGAAACAAACTGCGAACTTACTCGACAAACGTTCGCGCTCAACTGATAGCCGATGCGCGATAATAGCCCAGACTTTGCTGCGATCTAGCGCGCACGCGCCGAACAATCTCGCATTTATTTATAATGCGAGAACTTTTTAATTTATCGCTGGTCCAATTTTTTGGGATTAGATCAAACACGTGACTTAAATATTTATTATCATAATCTTTAATTATCAATCATACCGTTTTATAAGTTTTTTTTTCATATTTATTTGAAAAGAAACTTTTTGCTGTACAATTAAAAATTTTGAAAAACTCCAATTTTTTACTTTGTATTTTTCAGAATACGAAAATTTGCTATTTCATTGAAAAATTATCGACACCTTGATTGTATTTAAATGAACCATACCACTTGGAATAAATTTGCGATATTTTCAATGAAATCAACCTTTCGTTCACTCCATATTTGAATAAACAAAATATCTCGAAACGTGACAAAACATTATTTGTTTCTCGAACAACATGATTTCCAAAATATCAATCTAACGTAGTTAGAGAGAAATATTGTTTTGCTCACGATTCAAAATACCTTGCCAAGTCTCACCTGAAGAATGTAGACATCAAACAAAACTTAGACTGTGTCAATAGAAATTATTGTTGAAGTGAAAATCTTTAAATCGTCAAACAAAATCACACCACGCTGAGAGACAAATTTTAAAGTCAAAACAGTCAAACATCACGTCACGGATGGCAAACGTCTTTTGACCCTTTCAAGCAGACACTCACCTCTAATCTTTCCGTAGCTTTCAAAAGTCTTTCGTAATCCACAGTTCCTTGAACCATGAGAAGTTCCATCATATAGTCAGCCTCTTGGACGGACTGCTGGACGAGTTCCAGCTGTTTCTCAAATCGTGCCCAGAGGTCCATTCTGCTCTTGAGAAGTGCCAATAATTTCGCGCACATTGACTCTAAGCATGCGTGATTGTCCTGGAGGTGTGAGATGTCCTTTTCAATACCAACTGGTGAAACGGAAATTCTCAAGCTCGCTGGAAGAGTATGAAGAAGTTGTCGGAGCATCATCAAATCCTGCCAGATTTCCGCGAGGTCGCTGGCAACTCCCCGACAACGGTCCATGGCGGAAGTGACGACGTCGCTTCCCAATTTTTCACAACCTTCGCACTGTTCTAAAATCAGCCTTTGTTTTTGATGTGCCTTGCGAACTCTGTCCAGGCCTCTTCGCAGACTCTGAAGCTTTTCATGCAGCGTTCGAGCGATGTCCAGTTCTTCCGAGACTTGACTTTCGATGTGCTGAGCAAACGAAACTAAGACGCCTACTCTCTCGCTCTCTCCAGCTGGGAGAAGTCCCAATCTTCCAAGCTCGTCCTGAAAAATTGAAACAAAATTAGAACATGATTCAAATTTACTGATGGAAATTAAAATAAAATTTTAATTACCTGAATCACACAAACTCTTTCATATAGAACTGAAAGTCTCTCGACATAAAGTTCCATCTCTTCTTCCGTTTTAATAACTCCATGGATCGAATCCAGAGTACTTTGAATCTCGTGAAGTTCTCTTTCAAGTAAATCTAGTTTCTCAGTCTCAGGTACTTGATCGGATGATATGCTATCCTGGATTATCGATTTCATGCTGTTTACTTTCATCGTGAGGATTTCCCACTTGTCCAACAGCTCACCGTGTAACTGTCTCTGCAACATCTCATCAGCAACAGGAACCAGTCGCAAAGCTTGCTCGAAACACTGGTCACCTTCGTTCTTGATGTTATTATGAACTTCATACTGAGCCTTCAACTCCTACAAAAATAAATGAAAAGTTAATGGATTTGAAGTTTCATCACAGATGTCAAAAATAAAACAATCTAAAAAACAGTCAGATTTAAAACAATTTTTCATTAGATTGAAATTCGTTTCACGTGGCATGCAGCCAAGCACAACGACAAACATTCGACCTAGTATCTCAGCTATATATACTTTTGACTGTTCGACGAAGAATAACGCGTTGACCTTAGCTCATTTGCCACCTACCCAGAACTGACGCATGTGACCGTTCGAGTGATTCTGTATGGAGTCCAGCTCTCGTTCTGCGAAATTCATCCACTGTTCCAATTTGTCAGAAAGCAGTTCCTGACACGTCCAACTTTCTTTGAACGCCAGAAGACGCTGCAGAGTGGAATCGACGTTTTCACGAAGCTTGGCAATTACGTCCAAAGCTTCATCATAACAGTGGTCAACATGTTCGATATTAATTAAGTCTTCCAAACCTTGAGACACGTTTAATAGTTGGACTATCCTGGCATAATGAGTTGCTATGTCCGTTGACAAAGACTGCAAAGAAAAATATTCATCAGAAATAGATTTAACAGATTTTTAAAAAACTTAAATCCTGAAGAAACAATTGAACAATTTTTACCTGGTATAAAGAGATGTATTGGTCATAATCACTAGTGGTCAGAGTTTGTAAATCAGGAACCCTTTGATGAGCTACTTGAAGCCACAATCTTTCCTCCTTGATTCCCTGCTCCAAAATGAACCATCTTGAAGCTGCGAGGGACATTTGTTGGGCCCTGGAAGCAGCTCGGTCCAACAGTGATGTAGCCTTACTGTGCAGTTCCTCATGAAGTGCGGAATGCTTGGTCCTAGTTTCCGAATCCAAATTACCTTCGAGTGATTCCAGAATTGCCCGACAATAGTTAAGATTAACGAAAAACTTTCTGTGTTTTTGCATCTCTTCCTGTAGGTGTTCGAGACTGGTTACAGAAATAGGACTCTCTAGTAGATTCTCAGCTATCTCGATGATCTGAGCGAATTCTTTCAACGTTTGTTCATACTCTTCTGCCAATGCCAGTAGCTGCAGCAGTCGTTCTCGTTCCATACAAATGTCGTGCTCGATAAGTTTAGTAGTCTCATGAGTATTGTAGATATCATCGGGAATAAATTTGCCTGGATAATCTCGTAACAATCCCCGGGCAACGACGAGCAACTTGGACGTCTTCCACATGTTGTTGCGATTTGTTTCCTCTATTTGTTCGAGCTCTTGCAGTTTTCCTATCGTTCCGCAGTCACTGGCCAATAGGTTTTCTAAGATCTTCCGTTGTTCTTCCACGAGACTGGAAAAAAGTAATTGTTAAAAATGTGTTTTTGACAGTGAAGAGAAATTGAAGAAATTAATGACAAACCTAGTGACGTTGCTAACGTTGCTCAAAAATTGCTCCCACCTAGCAAGTTCCTCGTTGGTGGACTGTTCTCCATTGTTAGCAATACCTTCAATCGCGTTGACCTGGAACTGTAAATCATTCATACATTCGTCGATTTTAACCCGTTCTTCATCTGGATAAGTTGACTCAACATCGTTCCAGATTTGATGTAGTGACACAACATTGCTGTGAACGAAACTAAGCTCGTCCTTCAACTCGGCCAGGTTCCGAACGTCGTCTTTGCTCGGACCGTTGGGACATTCTCTAGTCAAGTAAATCTTGTACTCAATTGTCTCTAGCCAACTGGTTATAGTCTGTACGATAGTGACTAGGCTTTCCTCTATCATCACCAGATCGTTTTCTTGAATCGCGGTTGTCAACAATCCCATCTCTTCACGCACGTCGGCCGCGTACTCTTCGGCAGATTTTTCTTCAGCGATGTCATGCAACGTTGCAACATGTAAAATGTTCGAAAGATAAGTCACCGGGTTGGATTCTATAGAATCTTTAATTCTGTCAGTCATGATTTTTGAGGCCTGCAATTTCTGAGCAGTTTGAGTCTTGTATCCCAGCGCTTCATCTAGGATATGAGAAATTGGACTAAGCTGTTTCACAACTTGTGGTTGGGGTGTTAAATGATCGTCATAGAAGAGAATCTCTTCCTGAACTTTTTCAATGGTCTCAACAGATGGAACAGGTGAAATTGTCTCTAGATAAGATTGTACATCTGGTCCTTGTTTCTTTTTAAGGACAGATTCAATTGGTTGGAACGGTTCTTCAGTAGTGTCCATCGGTTCTGATTCATCATGTTGTCCAGTCCAAGTTGGTTTTTTCATTTCAACATCAGGAGATTGCAAACTTGATGATCCAGATTCTGAACTATTACCAGTGACGATCTTACTCTTGATCTCAACTGTCTTGTGTTTCTTCTTCTTTCGTTTGCGTTTGTCTTTGGAAGTAATTGGTTCTTCTGTCAAAGTGACATCCGAAGTCTCTGTTTCTGGTATGTGGATAGTAGCTTTGATGTGAATCTCAAATGAATTATCTGGCGTACTTTCTTTCTCAGAGGTAAATGTGGATGGACTATCTACTGTGGATGAATAGGAACTCATCTCACCAGTTGGTTCATGTTGTTTTTCCAATTCTTCTTTAGGTGGTGCTGATGGAATTGTCACTTTGTTATCTTCGACTGTCCTTTTAGTTTCATAAGGTTGTCCAAAAGATTTTTCGACTGGTTCTTCTAATTCAGGATGGTCTTTTATTGGTTTGTCTGATTCAAAAAGTTCTTGTTCTGGTTTTCCCAACTCTAAAACGTCTATCTCTGATTTTTCTACTGGTTTAACTGGTTCAATAGGTTCTTCTACTGATTTTTCTGATTCAGAAAGTTTCTCTGCTGGCTTTTCTAAATCAGAAAGGTCTTTTTCTGGTTTTTCTGATTCAGTGGAACCAATTTCTGGAACCACTTCTACAACCTTAATCTCTGTATCAAGTTCATCTTTTACTTTTTCAATTTCGGATTTTGTTACACCTGCATCTAAAATTGGAATTTCAGCTGTTTCTTCAATAATAGTTTGAGTCTCTATTTCTTGATTTTCAATTTTTTCAGGGTAAGTTTGAGATTCAATTGAACTTATTTCTACCAATTTCGTTTGTACTTCTGCAGTTGAAATTTCAACTTTAGGAATGACTTCTTCTACTGTTTGGACTTCAGAAACGACCAAAGCTTCTGGACTTTGAGTTTGCATTGCTGTTTCTGATACATCCATTACAATATCTGGGACCTTGCACTCATCTATCAAAGTCTGAGTTTCGATCTCTGTTGAAGAAGGAATAACTGGAGAAGTTTGAATTTCTGCTGTCGAAGATTCAACATGAGTTTGGACTTGAATCTCTTCAGTTTTTGGAATAACTGGAGTTGGTAAATCTTCAATAGGACTTGTTTGGATTGCCTGTTCCTCTATAATTGTATCTGGAATGACTGTCTGAACTGAAGAATGTTCTACTTCTGGAGAAACTTCAGTTTGATCGGCAGAATCTATAATAGATTGCGGAAGAGTTTGCATTTCCGTATGTACCAATTCTTCAGAACTTTTTGCTTCTGTTTGTTCAACAGATGGAACATCTTCGGAACCATCCTCCATTGTCAGCAAAGTCTGAGTGTCAGCCTCAGTCATTGGTACTTTCGCGTCCGTAGATTCCGCTACGACATCGTCGCTACTTGCAAGTACCAATTCTTCCTTCTTCTTTTTCTTTCTCTTCACCTTTTTAGGAGGCATCTTGATGTCTTTAGGTTCTTCTGGCGAGGTGACTTCGTCTGTAAACTCGGCATCATCCGTTGTACTTTTTGGCATCTCAGAACCAGGCTCCTCACTAGGAATCTTGATCTTCTGTTTCTTCTTCTTTCTTTTTCTTCTTTTTACCAACTTCTTCTTCGTCATCTTGGGTACGTGTCAGTTCGTCAACTGTGGTTCTATAATCCGGCTCGTAACCGTCTCCTTCTAGACTTTCATCCTTCTGAATATAAAATTCAGATCCAGACGGTTCAGTAAGATCAGAGATATCTGGCTGAGGAGCTTCTGTGGCAGACTTGGATGCATCTGAAGATGGCATTTGAATTTCCATCGAGTCTCCCAAAGTTGAGACGAGAGAACAACTGGATTCTTCTCCACTGATCTCTTTTTGTAATTTTTCTTTGTGCTTTTTCTTTTTCCGCGTTTTCTTAGTCGCCGAAACATCAGAAACACTTTTCTCAGATACAGCTGTGTCGGTTTCAATTTGCTTGAAGCCAGATGGATACTCTTCGAATGACGTTGTTGTTCCTACCTCTGTTGTAGGTTAAGGTCACTGGTTTGTACTATCTTGCTGTGAATTGTATGAATTATCCTCTTTCTGCGNGGGCAGAACTATGTCTATGTTTTCTTTTACTATATTGTACGTTGTTCTTCAGGTTGCTCTGATTGAGTTTTACAGAAACTATCGGACTATCCTCATCTTTCTTCTGAATCGATAATGCTATCTCAACTTGTCGGAGGGGCACGTGCTCCGTTTCAAAGACACCACCGTTTCTTCCGACTCGTTCAACTCCTCATCTTTTGCTGTTTTGATCTCAAAATCTTTACTTGGTTTAGTCCCCATGTTATTAACACTGGAGGACGGTTCAATTGCCTCTAGTTCAGTAGTGTGCACTGTCGGTAGTTCCTCTGTTACAATATTATACTTATCAGTTTGATCATCTGACTTTACTGTGCAACTACCGTCAACGTACTTAACTACTTCTACTGTGCCTTTTTCTAAATTATCAACTGGTGTTTCAATATCAACTGTTTTTACTGGTGCAGTTGTGTCTAACTTACAAATTAACATGGGATCTGTCGCGACATCGGCCTTCTCACTTTCCCTCCTACTTTCTCCAGCAATTTTATGAAACGCTGCAGACTTTTCTGAATCGATTAAAGACTGACTTGCAACAGCGGCCTGGGATATTGGTTCAACTTCTCCCTCAGGTCTAGTTTCGATAAATTCTTCTGACATCTCTTTCGTCACAGGTTCTTCTTTTGGAATAATCTCCTCAGATGACACTGAAGATTCTTTTTGCACGGCAATGTTAGCAGTTTTTGGCTTCTTTTCCTTCTTTTTCTTTCGGTCTCTTGATGATCTCTCAGAACTTGAAGACTCTTTCTGTACTGCAAAGTCTGCAGTTTCTGGTTTCTGTTTTTGTGCTTTCTTAGCCTTTGCTGGAACTGGTGACTCTTTTTGCACTGCAATGTCTGTCATCTTTGGTTTCTCTTTCTTTAGATCAATTGAAAATTCTTCAGATACCGATGATTCTTTCTGCACTGCCATGTCTGCAGTTTCTGGTTTTTCTTTTTTCAGATCAGACGAAGATTCTTCGGATACTGACGATTCTTTTTGCACCGCAATGTCTATCGTCACTGGTTTTTCTTTATGCGAATCAGCTGTTAATTCTTCAGAAACTGATGATTCTTTTTGCACTGCAATGTCTATCGTCCCTGGTTTTTCTTTTTTCACGTCAACTGGCAATTCTTCAGAAACTGACAATTCTTTTTGCACCGCAATATCCACAGTTTCTGGTTTCTGAGTTTCCGGAACTTCAATACCTTCTGCAATTTCTTTTTCTGATCTCCATCCAGCATCAACCATTGGAAAGTCTGGCAAGTCGGAGTCAAAGTGTTTCATCTCTTCACTTTTTACGACATTGATGCTGATATGAGGAATGTCTTGCTCATCTATCTCAATCTCTTCTGGTTCCTCCACAATTTCTTCAGTAGTAACTTCTTTCCCATCAATAATGGTGGTTTTTCTGATGATTCGTCTCGTTTTTCTGATTACTTTTCTAGTTACCTGATGCACCACCGCGTGTACGGTCGCAGTTTTTTCCTGATACTCTCCTCCTTCAAACTTTACTGCTTTCAACGTTTCCGGCTCGAGACTTAAATCTTTGAGTTGACCTTGAACTATTTCATGGGAACACTGAGGTCCACTTTCATATTCCTCCATGTTCAATTCTCCACCTGGAGCTCCAGTCGATATTTTTCCACCGTATGCTTCCTTGGTAGATGTTTCTGTGAAAAATTTCATTTTTTAATTGGCAAATATTGTTGGTTTAATGAACTAACGTTCGTTTGAATTAATTTTGAATCAACAAGGAAGCGAAAAAAAAACGAAATTTAGAACTAAAAGTGAATTGAGGAAGTTTTAACAAAAATATATAATTGTTCCAAAAATATATTTTTTAGTTCACAAGAACTCGGTTTGTTAACTTAGATGTCCACGTTACTTTCAACATAAATTTTCCGAGTAATTTGGATAGTGCACTTGACATAAATTTGCATTTAGTTTAGCTTTAAAATTAGCATTGTTGGTGATTTCGGTTGAAATACTTTTTAAATGATTCAACATTCTGTTTTTTATCTCCTAATCAATCATGTTTTCATTAAATAAAAGTTTATAATTTTACTGGTTGGCTTAATTGTTTGTAAATTTAAGAGTCATATAAAAAAATGTATTCAAATTTAATAATTTCAACAAATTTAATTAATATTTATAATACAAATTTAGTGATCAAACAAATGTTATGTATTTATTTAAAAAGTTCAATGTTTGTGAACTTACCTATAGTTCCATCAGGTTGCATCTTGGTGACTGTTATTTGTTGTCCTCTAAGTGTAGCTTCAGAGAAAGCCTGGACAACAGGCGGTGAATCTCCTATGGAAGTGGCCATGGAGGACACATGAGTCTGAGTAGTTTGCCTATTGGTAACAAGAGTTTTGCGCAGTTTCCTTACAATGATACGTTTTGTGCCATCACTGTCAACGACCACCTCGGTGGTTACGTCATCAGGCTCAACGACTACCGTCTCAAAAGACTGAGGGGCCGCATGTTGTATGTTCAGCTCCGAGGTCACGCTCTCCTGTTTTTGCGCGTCCAGATATTTCATATCAACCACTATATCTTCTGGCTGATCTCGGGTTGCAGTTTCCATTGATGGCACGTTCTTTGTCGCAATCTCAATGACCTCGTGACTTCCGTCGGTCATCTTTCGCACTTTGATGGTTTCCTGAGAAACACTGTCCGCGGTGTCGCGAGCCACGAGCGCTACGGATGGTGGGATTTGAGTGGTCGATGTCTGTTTCGTCAATTGCATAGGTTTAGGTTCAATCGGTTCATCTATTAATAGGCTTCGGCCTGTCTGTAAAGAGACGTCCTCTTGCGCCGCAGAACTGACGTCCGATGAGCCGATGGACGGTGCCTGATCCAGTGTTACATCTCCCTCACTTTCGGTTAGTTCCTAAAAGTTGAGAACAAGTATTTTCATCTTGGTCAAAACGATTTTACACACTTCTCAATCAGGGCGTCAAAATATTGTTAGATTTTTTTCATTCATTCTAACAAAATGGAATTAAGTTTTGGGTTTGAATAAGTAGTAAGCATAGAATTAAGAAACAAAAGGGTTTCGATGCATTGATGTGAAAATGAGAATTGAATGATATTAGTGAATTATATCAATGGCTGTGAAATTAATCCAATTAGTTAACGTTAGAATAGTAGAGCATGAAACTCAATAAAGCTTCTTTTTTTTCATTCAACTGTTCATTTCCGGAAAAACTCTGAATTTTATCTTGTAATCGTGCTTGTTTTCGGTAATTATAGCTTACGTAACGATTATTAAAAGTTATCAATCATACATAATTGTTATTTATAGGTTTTTTCGTAATGAAATAGTTGAATAAATGTTTGCAAAATTTATTTCACATATGATGCAAATGATGATGATAGTTTACTTAATGTGTCGTTTCAGAGAAACTCGTCATGATTTCTGCAAAGGAAGTCCGAAGATGATTATTTTCAATCATGAACATGTAAAGTCTACATCTAAAATACATCTAAGAAAGATAGAATTAAATTATTATATAAGGCATTCCAAGATATAAAAAAAATAATAAATAAATAAATAAAAGATAAAAAGTGTTAAAATTGTTTTCACAAAAATTTATTGGAAATAATTGAGTGAAAAAGCGTCTATAGAAATTAAATGATCTATTCAAATAGACTTTAATAAATGAAAAGATGTAAGATGCTATAGATAAGTAGATTAATGAAATTATCGTTTGGCTAATCTATGAATATAAGTCATATGTTCTATCAATAGAATTGAAATCCTATGTATACATGGCCAAATTGAGCATATGTGACTATTTTATATAGGTGGTTGAACTTGAATTTGACTACTTCAATGAAATAATATAGCGATAATAACAAAAGTAGAAAAAAGACAAGGATTGAACGATAAAATAATATTCATAGATCAATTTTCCGATAAATATACTCCTTTGTTATAAAAATTAATCATTAACTAAATAGTAATTAATTAAACAAGGAAATAAATTTTATTGACAAAAGCGACGAAGAAAAATTATAAAGGGGAAATAATGCGAAGTTCAATAATATTCAAATAAAGTATATATTAACACTCCTTAATTACATGCAACCACTGTTTAACAGAATTTTGGTACAGTAATACATTCATAAGTGTTGATGACATATACATGATACTATTAAAAATCGTTATATGAAATAATACATACACATATATGTATGATAAAATTTCAATGAATAAGTTGGAATTATTTAAAGTTTGTAATTAATTTTTATTTTATAATGTTTTATTTAATTTCTAATAATTTATTTGATTTTTACAATAAAGTTAATCAATCCATATTTGAAGTTTAATCAGTAAATTTTTTTAGATGAAAATTAGTACTTGCGGTAAGAATTCATTTATAAACATATTGTATTGATGAATTAAGAAAATTTAGTTTCATATTTTTATCGCGTGAAAAAAATGCAATATAATTACAGAAAAGTTTTTATTTGTAATTTTCTTTAATATTCAATGTGAAAAGTATAATATGTTTTAAAATTTATGATGTAAAAATAATTATATATGTTTGTTCCGATAAAAATAAGTTATTCATTTTCTTTTACCATAATATAATTTACTTGAAGGTTGGGATCAAAGGTAAGGTGTACAATTTAATATTAATTAAATTATAAATTTAATTATGCAATTTATAACTTCAATGTCATTTTATACATATCATATATTAATATTTACACGTTTTAAATTCTTTTAAATTTAAGTTATTAAATTAATTATTAATATTTATTATCAGTTATTATAGTTTATACGAATGTATATTAGTATTTAATTTTTATTTAGGTTTTTTTAATTATACCCAACCTTTTTTTTTCACAAATAAAAGTTTTTTAATTGATTGCGAAAAAAAAGAAGTGATGAAAAAGTTGTGCATGAAGTGTCAAGCTTTATAAGAACTCTTATTTTAATAAGAGTCTTGAAAGCTTATTCATTTTAACATTCACAAGATTGACCTAAGCGAATCCCATCACCGTAGCAAGATGAAGAGTGTAAAGTGCGAAAGCTCCCGTGTGCTGGTAAATGTGTACCTGCTGTTTTAATCGTAGACGAGATACTGTGTCTAACAGCGCGGCTGACAATTTTTTTGCCAGACTATTTATTTCCGGCATCTGTTCAAGTTCCTTCACTTGTTTCGAGCGGTTCAACAATTCTTCTTCCAAAACCTAATAAATTAAAGTGTTTAGTATTAATATATTGGTACGATATCATGATTGTAATTATAAATAGCAAAAAAATGTCCCACCTTGCAATCGTTTACGGAATGATTTTCATCAAGAGCTGAAACAACGCTTTGTAACCAGAGTTCAGTATCGTCCAAAAGTTGTTTATAGGCATCCACATCCACCTGTCGTTTCTCTTGCACTTTGCAAGCATCCTCAATGGTCTTCTTTCCATTTTCTGAATCGGAGATCAGCGAGTCGATTTTCATGCGAATGCTACACACTGAATCGCGAACGTTCGGAAGTCCCAAGTTTTGAGAAATTGTTGCAATTTCATTGTCAAGTTTTGCCACTTGTTGCTTGCAATTTTTCAGTTCGCTAACAATTGTCTGTAAATTGACGAACTTGTATGAGTTATTTATAATTGAAAAAGATTCATAATTATTATCAAGAAAAGTATTTTTACCGTTATGGCATTAAGCATACTGGTCAAATTATCTTTCGGTAAGTTCTGCAATGAGTGTTCAAATTGTGACACGGTCTGAGTTAGTTTAGAAACGTTTTCGGCAATATCCTGCAAAAGAAAAATCATAATTTAGAGTGTTATTGAAAGCGTTATTTTTTATTTCTCGTGCACACTCCTATATTTTGTTAGAAGTCCTTATTCACGCATCAAAAACCTGCTGTGACTGAAATAACTATTACAAATGGTTTTATAAAAGTTATAACTTGAATATTATAAGTAAAAATTATGAATCTCGAATTTTTAGTCTCGAGGATTTGAGCTAGCATTATAGAAAACAGATTAGTATTAAAATCTTGTCAATCCAACAGAACACTGTAATCAAATTTATATACATTGTATAGTATATATAAAATATTTTATAATTCACCATTTTGCTTCCCCGAAATAAATATTTGAAACCATTAATTTTTGAAAATCAATTGTGTCTATTTAAAGAATGAATTATTTGCTAAACACGACAAATACAGCAGATGATGTATGACACGTTAAATGAATGCATTTTTGAATGATCGTTAAAAGATAATGAATCACCAGTTATAAAAAAATCTAAGTAAATTGTGAAAATTAGTTGAGCCAGTTTTCCATCGGTTTAACGTAATGTTGTATTCCTAAAATTAGTAATGTTGATTAAGTCATGCAAGAATCTAATAATTATTTCAAATACATGTAAGTAAGTTGTTCGAAAACGGTTTTAAAATTGAGTAAACACATTAATTGCATGAAAAAATGTTGCAAAGGTAAATCAGCAGCGTCAGCAAACACCAGTTGATCAACAGTAACAACAGAACACAAAAGGGTTTGGTCAAGATTACGAATGATGCGTGGTAAACAACAATCAACAGTTCAAATGAAACGATTCTGGTCCAATGTTGTATCAGGCGCACCTGCAGCTTCTTAGTCTCCACGTGTTCAGGATCGAGTTCATCTTTCTCCACCTTCCATGAGTTGCTCCATTGGCTGGACTCGGATTCGTCACCTAAATGGATTTGGGAAACCGGAACGGGATCTGGCAATGGTTTTAAGGATGACTTGGGATCAGGTTTGTAAGATCCTGAATTGTGTGGAAAACCATCTAACTCTGCCTCGTAACTACTTTTTAGCGATAAATAGGTACTATAGTCGCTCCAACTACAAATCCCACCAGGCAAATCTGCGACCAAACGCTCAGTACGTGGATCTCCGGAACGCGATCTGGGATCTGCTCGAGAGCCACGATTTCCACCATCACCACCTCCAGAACTGCCCCGATCGGAACCGTCGTCAGGTTTTGGGGGCTGATCAGGGATCGACTGAGTAACTAGATTCTGCTTGCGCGAAGTAAGAGCCAAGACGAAATCACGTTCCGCATCGTCATATAGCTTTTTATTGTACCAAAAACCAGTGTCTTGAGAAACATATTCACACCATGTGGCTTGGTCTAGGGGTAAGGGTTTGACTGACTTTGGTTTGGATACGCGAACAACTTCATCGTCTATATAAAATTTTACTTTTGACTGGGCAGCATCGGCTGAAGAAGTTCGACTTAGCGGTCGCGATTTAGGTTCAGAAGAATCTAGAACATTATCTTGTTTGGATGTCTTGGGCGTAACCGGTTGTTGAGTCTTAGAACATGCTTTGTTATTTTCTGAGCTTAAGGGTTCTGCAGGTTTCACTTGTAATTTTCGTTCATTTTTAACGATTGTTTCTGAGGGTTTTTCTAATTCAAGAGTTTTTTGTTTGGTTGGCTCAGATTGTTCTGTTATTATTTCCTCCGGTAGCGCAACTGCAGCTTTGACTGATTCAAACATTGTTTGTTCTTGTTCGTAGGACTTGAGTTGACTTGGTTGTAGGGTCTTAATTTCAATAGGTTGAGTGATAGTTTTCTTCTCTTCAGTTTGTTCTACTTTTTCTGGCAATGTTGCTTGTTTTCCATTATCTTCCTCTTTTTCTTGTAGATCATAGATTTTTGCAGATTTTTTAAGATGACATTCAGAGGGTTTGGAATCTTCTAGTGCTGATTCTTGTTTACCTTCAGAAGTAGATACTTGTTGGATATTCGGAGAAGTCGAAACATTACCTTCAACTTTGCTACAAGAAGGCTCTTGTTTTTTACTGGTGGTGGAGTTTCATCTAAATTCTTTTTATTTATTTGCTTTATTTTTTGAGATTTGGGGTTGCTCTTATTTTTCTCAGATGTAGCTGTTTGATTTTTTGTAACAGGGTGAGTATCAGATTCAATTTTTATGGATTCAACGGTGTTTTGTGAGTGAGAATCCCTAACATCAACAACTTTATTACTTTCTGGTAGTTTATCTGAACTACTTGATTTTTCATCTTTAGGTTTGTCTTCCTTCAGATTCATAGGTACATTTTCAAATACAGTTAAATCAGTTTTTTCTTTAGTGTTATGTTCACTAGGTTCGAGTAAATTTCCATGTTGCGATCCTTTACCTTTGTTTTTGTTTTTCTTCTTAGACTTTTGAACTTGGTCTGTTTTTTCATCAGAGGTTTTAGAGTCATCCTTTAGTATTGGCAGTTCACTTTTGTTTGATTCTTCTTTCATTTCTTTTTTTATCTCAAGAGACGTAGTGTTTTCTAGTTTATTTGGATCTGAATCTTTATTTGTACATACAGATTCGTCATTGGTACTCTCATCTTTTTTTCTATCTGGTTCGCTGTTTGCTGTGTTTAAATCTTGTACTTTAAATCCACTTTCTTTTTTGCTTTACTTTTCTTCTTGTTCTTATTTTTAGAATTTTCTGTTGTTTGTAATCCAGAATCTAAGGAATCACTTGAAAGGTTCTGAACATTTTTTTGTGAACTTATTTCATCAGCCACATTTGGCATTATTTTTTCTTTTCGATGATTTGAAGAAGACCTGCGAGAGCTCGTACTTCTTGAACGAGATCTTGAACGAGTATTTTTTTGTATTAGGAGATTATCAGATACATTGGCCATCGGTTTCTTGGCTTGCGTAGTCGAATGATTATTTCCTTTTTCAGTTTCTTTTTTGGAGTCAGTCATTATACTTTGTTTTTCAGTAATTATTTCGGTTGAGGTTTCTGACTTATCAGTTTCTAAAAGATTGCTTTGGTTTTTTAGATCTGATAGTTTTTCCTGTTTATCATCTAGTTCTTTTTCAGTTTGAGGTTTTTCTAAACTTCCTTTTTTATTCAAAATTATTTCCTGAGATTTTTTATTTTTTGTTTCAGTTTCTTTTTGATGAAGATTTTCATCAGGCGGTACATTACTGAGTGCAGCAGCTGAATCGTTTTTTGACTGCTCACTTTTTGATTTTGTAACCTTTTTTTTATTTCCGTTATCATTTTTCTTATCAGTAGTTACTACAGCATTGTTTGAATTACTTTTTTTCAAACTATTCGTAGGAATTGTTGATTCTTCAAGGTTCGGTTTTCCAGCACTAACTTCATTTATCACTTCTATATTTTTTTCTAGAACTTTATCAATAATATTTTCTAATCTGACATCAGATTCATTTTTCAAAATTGGTTCTGCAATCTTAGCTTTCCCTTTTTTTTTGCTGTGTTTTACTTGATGTTTGAGGCGATATCTTTTCTTTTGAAATTTGATTATCAGCTTCAGAATTAACATTTTTCGATTCAATTACATTAGGACTTTTTGTTGGTTTCTCAATATTATTTTTTTATCATTATTTTGTTTTTCTCCAGAATTTTGTTTTGCAGACACTTCAGCTTGTTTTTTCAGACCCCACTCTAATTCAGCTTTATTCAATTCTGGTAAAACTAAGTCTTCAAGTACTGGAATCTTTTCATTAGTTTGTTTTAGACCAGGTAAGATTTTAGAGTTTTCTTCTGGGTTTTTCATGATTGCTGCTTTCACAGCTTCTTCAATATTCATACTTCGATTTGATGCTGTAAAATTGGATTTATCAGCTTGTTCAATGATCTCAACAGTTTTAAACCGTTTATGAAATTCAACTTCTGCATTTCGGTACTCATGATAATTGAGCCAATAAGGTTTTATTAATTCGTCTAGACAGAGTTGGTTACGTTCCAAGTCATTAGTCTCTGACTCTGAATCATTTTCTGAATCTATGCTCTTACTCGAAGATGAATCCAAATGTATTAAAATGTTGGCTTCTTTTCCAAAATGAGGTTTCACTGAAGATGAATTCGGTTGACTTTCTTTCTCTATTGTAGATTTCGTTTTGCCAGATGATTTCTTTTTTCTTTCGTGAACACTCCCAAATATTGGTTGTTCTGGTAAATTTTCGACAATTTCCTTTAAATTTTGTGTTTCTCTCATAGCAGTCTTTATATTTTCCATATCATTTTGACCAATTGTGCTGTATGTAGATACAATCTTAGCCTCAACTTGAGCTGGACGTAGAGAAAGAATTTCTTCAGTTTTAGTTGTTACGATTACTTCTTTTGGCTCATGCGGAGATATTTCTGATACTTTTTCAACTTTTGTTACGATTGGTTCAGCGAGTTTTTGAATATCTGGATTAACACAGACAACAGTTTCAGTTCGTAATTGTTTCATTTCATCTGATATTTTTTCAGAAGTCTGCTCTGACTTTTTACATTCTGTACTATCTGTTCTTTTTTTCTTATTTAGCTTATTAGATTCTTTTTTGGGAACTGGCTTTTCTTGCGCATTACTTTTTTCATTTTTATCATCAATTTGGGAAACTTCTGCTGATTCATTTGGGTCTATTTCTGTTATCATCATAATGGAAGATTCAGCTGGAATTGCTTCATTTAGTTCTACATTTTCTATATTTTTTGTAGGCTCTTGTTTAATAATTTCTTCTTTTGTTTCTTGTTTCTTTTTTGATTTCCTTTTTTCGATTGTCTGGTGGGTTCAATCAACTTTGCATCTGAAGATTTCTCAACGATTTTTTTGGATCCATCAAATTCATCTTTTAAGTTTACTTCAATGGGTTCTGTTTTATTATTATCGGTTTTTTGTAATTCTATTTCAGATTTTTTATTTTGCTGTGCCTTTCCTTTCTTAAATTGTTCTACTGATGCTTGTATCGTTTCTTTAATGGGCTTTGATCCAGTATCATGTTCTGAAACTTTGGTACACTGGTCTTTTTCTTTTTCAATTGATACAGATTCAGACTCCTGTAAAGGTTTCTTATTTTCAGCAACTCCATCTGCACGTTCTTTTTTGCTATTATCTCCTTTGTTTTGTTTAACTGTCGATATTTTGCTAGATTGTTCCTTTTCATTCTCTATTAACTTAGAAGTAGAATCCTGTTTCTTCTGTTTCTTATCTTGAGAAGCTTCCTTTATTGATTTCATTTTTATGTTATCTTCTTTTTCCATGTTTGTTGTTGACTTTTTGTTTGATTGTAATTTTTCTGTAGAAGTAGGTTTAGAATCTTTTGATTTTTCTATATTATCTTCAATAGATTCTTTAACTGATTCTATTCTACTATTTGAAGTTTTCTCTGCCGATTTTAAGTCCTTGGATAATTCCTTATTACATAAAATGTCTTTTTCTTTTGGTTTAGTTACAGTTTCCTGCAATTTAAAGTTATCTTTCTTAGAGGATTCTTTTGTAACATCTGTTGAACTATCAGAGTCTTCCTTCAGAGTAGAATCAGTGCTAGAATTTTTCGATTTTTTCTCATCATCTGTTTTTCTATGCAATTCTGTTGTTTTGTTTGCACTTTCTTTACTATTTTTTTTACTGTCACCTTGCTGTCTTTTTCCTTTGTCTACCTTTTCGGAATTACTTTCCAGAATTGATGTGGGTTTTTGTTCTAAAGATGGGACTTCTTTAATTTTTGCAATATTTTGTTGAGCTTTTTGATCGGATGAACTTGATTTCATCGTTTCTGCAATGTTCTCGGGTAATTCTATTTTGTTACCAGGCAATGGCAGTTGTATGCTTTCTTTTGCGTTTTTGACATCTGATCGGCTTTCTTCTTGTTTTTTTACATTCTGTAAATTTTTATCGGAAGTATCCTTGATTGGTTCTATTGCATTATCCTTTTTCTTTTCTGGTACAATCTGCTCTTTCTCATTGAATTGTTGACTTTTCACTGGAGTTACTTGAGATTCTTTAGGAACATTATTGGATATAGATGAATTTTGTTTATTTTCCTGGCTTGAAAGGTTTTCCTGTTTTTTATCAACATTTTTACCTTTCTTTTGTTTCTTTTTGTTTACTTTTTGTGACTTAGACTCAGTCTTTGATTCTTCACCTGGTAATAAACTTTTGATATTTTCTTGTTTACTTTCTTCTTTTTCTTCAGATTGAACTTTTACTGTTGCGACTTGGTTTTGATCTTCGTTATTTATTGATTTTTCCTCATCTGGTAATGTATTTATGTCACCTTTAGATTTTTTTGATGATTCGGACAGTAACTTCTTTTGCTGTTCATCAACGTTTTCTTTTTTCATAGGTACATTTAGTATTTCCTGTTTCATTTCATTTTTATTGTCAGAATTTGACTTCTTTTCTTGTTTTGATTTTTTCTTTGATTTCTTTTCTATTTTTTCATTTTCTATGTCCATTTCGGGTTGCAAATTTTTTTCTGGTAATTGCTCTGTTGAATTATGAGCAACGATTAATTCGGTTGTTTTGTTTTCACTTCCTGATATATTACTGTTGAGTGGTTTTCCGGTTTGTTTTTTTTCATTCGGTTTTATTTTTGTTTGATCTTTTGGTTTTTCTTTTTCTTTTAATTTTGCCTTTTGTTTATCCATATTTTCTATCTCTTTCAAGGCTCTATCTATTTCATCATCTTTCGAGTTACCAACCTTCTTTTTTTTCTGTTTACGTTTCTTTTCTTCACTTTCTAACTTTGATTCCTCAATTGTTGGTTTAATGTTAATTTCTTCTGTTTTCTCTTGTTTATTATTTACGTTATTTTTCGTTTCTTTTTTCGTTGTTTTCTTTTTTTTTTTCATCTTCTTTTTCTTCAGAAATATCTTTTTTAATTACTAATGTTTTCATATTATCTTCTTTCAAATCAGATTTGTCTGATTTTGGTTGATCTTTCTTCGCAATTTTTTCTTGTTCGTTTTTATCTTGTTTATTTCCATCTTTCTTTTGATTATCAGAATTTGATTTTTTTGCCTTTGAAGTATTACTTTTTTTAACTGTTTGTTTCGTTTCTTCAGCACTGGGAGATTCAGTTTTTATAATTGCAGTATTTTCACGCAAGTTTCTTCAGTAATGCTCTTTGTATCTGATATACGATTAACTTCTTGCATATGTAATTTTTCTGGCTTTAAAGCTACTAATCCTTGAGATAAAATTTGTGCATATGAGAACGAAGAATCTTTTTATCATCAACAGTACTGATTTCAGTTTCAACTTCACCAGATTTTCTTGATTTCTGAATCCTTTGATTATTTAATTTACATGTCTGTGATTCTAAATTAGGTAATAACGTATTAACTGTATCTTCAGTTGGAAATTCAGATCCAGCAATTACATTATCTGAAAAAGTTTGTGTTGGCTCATGTAGTCCTGGTTTTGTTGTTGAAGACATTTGACATTGTTGCAGGATAACTTGTTGAGATTGTTGGTAGATCATTGCATTGGATGGGATGATCCCAGATGATGCATAATTGTTGTAATCTGTTAAATTCATTGCCTCCAATTGTTGGTGAGGTTCAGGGGCATAAACGTATGAAGTTCCAGGATAAGTTGCAAGCTGCGAACTGATATATCCTACCAATTCTGGCATTTGATTAATATAATTATATTGGCTAGAGTTTGAAATGTTACCGTATCCCGACTCACTTGACATTTGATATGGAGGTACAGGCTGAGCTGACCAATTACTCTTTGCTGCAAGATTTTGGACAGGAATTTGTTCTTGAAGACTCGGAGACTTAATTTTGTCATTATTTTCAGGAACCTCTGAAGTTTTAATTGCTGTTTCATCATAAACTGCCACCTGTTTAGGTTTATTAACAAGCGTACTAGTCAAAGATACCATTGACTGTCCATCTTCAGACTCGCTTGGTGCCTCAGAAGAAGCTCTAGAAGACGATTGCATTCGCCCACGAAGAATGTCCGCATAGGAAGTTGAACCAGGAACCCATAAGGGACTAGGAGACCTAGTTCTTTTTGGTACTAAAGGTATTAACTTAGATTCATTCTCGACTATTTGGGGAACGTTAGTAACAAATTTGGTATCATGTTCTACACTCACAACAGGAACCTCGATTTTTGTTTCCTTGGATTTAGGTTTTTTACTTGGAGAACGGCCCTTACGAATCTCTCTTTCACCCTTTACAATTTTTTTCTGCGGTTGTTTAACGTCATCCCGTTTCATCGTGCCAGTTTTGACCTCTGCAGTTTTTTGATCCTTTGAGCCGGAATCCGATGATTTACTTAATGAGGTCATGGAAGAAAGGAGATTTTCTTCAAGACTAGGACTGTTTTCCCGAGAACAGGGACTTTTTCTCCCTGCGGCTATATCAGCGTACGAGACCACACCGGAAATTTTGGCATTCGTATCCGGTTGTACATAGTTCGGGTCCACCGCGCTTATCTGTTCGACCAGGACTCTGATGCGTCGGTTCCAATCATCCATCCGTGTCTGCAAGTTCTGCTTGCGACCATAACAACCAAAGAATACAAGCCTACGTCAGTTGAGTTTTGTAATTTGGCTTAATGTAAATTGGTATTTAAATGCTTAGGATTTGAGAAGCTTATATGGCAACTCTTTAAAGGGTTGATCAAGAACGAAAATGAATCACTGATTATTAGAATGCTTTTTATTTTACTTTTTTTCAAAACTATATTATAGGTTAACATTAGCGCGTTAAATCCTTTAAGGATACCTTAATACACGTGCCAAGAGCATCAAAGTTATACAAATACGTAACAAAATTGTACAGATTGAAGGTACGTCATCGAAGACAGTTTTCACGCGAACTAATAACTTTAATGACGGGATGGTATACGCCTGCATGACTCCCGTATTGTCAATTTAAGTTCCGTTGATATAGTAGTACGGCTAGGAAAGTTGGATATCGCGACTTGACCCGTGGTATCAACGTCTGAAAGCGCTCCCACGCAATTAAAGACAACTTAGATTGACTTTTCATTCAGCCATCGAGACCAAGAATCAAATACACCTATTGCTACGGATCTAAGGGTTCTTTGTCAGGCACGCCTCGTTGAATCAGAAGTTTTGAACGATCCGAGCGGCATTGTACTTTACTTTGCAACAACTTGATCTTCTCGCGACAGTCCTACGTGATTAATTTCGAGGGAGATGGAGAGAAACGGAAGTTAAAGAAAGAATCGTAGAACATCCAGACCAAGATGATTTTGCATGACAGACATCGTATGGCCATATCCATAGGAATGAGGAAAATGAGATAGATAGGTGTATGGAAAGGAAAAATGCACCAAAAACAAATCATATGAATAAAATGCTGATAAAACATAAATTAAATGAACAAAATTAATGAATGCACTCGCGTTAATTAAATGTATATAGCATTGAAGAGTAACGTTTCTCTGAATGAAACGTGTCATGGGCCAAACTTTCAAAGGCTCAAGAGACGTTTGCCCGGCGTTCGATAAGAACATTATTAACAAGCTACTTAATGCCCATAATCATTACGTGCGAAAGCCATCTTCAAGATCTGATCGTGTTTTTTACATGAAGTAACACGTTATACATATATACATTCAATAGAGCTCATTAATTTGAATCCCCATTTACAAATTTGAATGTGCAATATAGAATAAGTTATTCTCTTGGATTGGTTATGTATATAGTCTTAATAAATTAACAGCAACTAAGTGTTAAAGATACCAATCGATGATCTTGTAAAATAAGTACCACCATATGTTATGATTGTCCTAATTGAAAAAAAGCAGAAGTAAATAAGCTCCGTCAGAATAAGCTATATCAAAAGAAGTTTATAACTTTTATCAAGCAGTGGAAATGAAATCTCGTCCACTTCCCTCTGAGTTTCAATATGACCGATGAATCGACGATTTTTCTTGAAATACGGCAAAATTTTATATTGTGGTGGTGATTTGAATTGGTATCATTTAATTGTGCGATCATGTTTCATAAGTGCGATAAACGAATGATTTTATAAAAATAAATAATCAACGTACCTGTTGTTCTTGTTGAGCTTTGTCTCTGTCATCCGGCAAGTATGTCGGACTCAAGACTGTCCTTAGCTGCTGTTCGACTTGAACGATTTGTTGTCTTAGTTGTTGTATTTCCTGGAAATTTTTGAATATACATAACCCAATAACAACATATCATTTTGTTGAAAACAAAAAACATATATTCTTATTCACCTGCTGATATTGATCTAATTGAGTCAAACATGCCTCTAGCGAAGAGGTCTGTTCTTTGACGGTTTTGTGAAGCTTATTAAGTTCTGAAATTATTTCATCAGCAGCTTCGCTGACACGACTGTCACCACCGATACCAGACCGGAAGTGAACTTGCAGTTTCTCCACAGACATAGATATTTTGGTCTTCTGGATTTCAATGTCACTCAGCATTTTTTCTCTGATTCCATGTTGATCTCTGAGTGGTTTCTTCTTGTTTTGAGGAGAATCCAAGTTTTGACGAGCTTTCTCCATCCAGTTTCTCACGTCTTTCATCTTTCTCTCGCACTGTTCCCATTCTTCGCTAGTTTCTTGGAGAAGAGCGTTCTAAAATAACCAATGAAATCAGGAAAATGAAATTGGATTTTTTTATTTTATATTTTTTCATTTCTTATATTTGGATCGATTATTACTCTTTGCAAAAGTTGGCTTTCCACTTCAACCTTGTGTTCCTCGGCTTCTGCAAGTTTTTCTGGAAGATTACCTACGGAAGTTGTTTGTCCGATGACTTCTAATTCTTTACCCATGTCACTCAAATTTTTGTTAACCTGTTTGCAACTCTTTACCGCGGTCTGAAAAAAAATCATGTTAAAATTTAGTACAACGTACGAACAATGAAATTAATCTTATGAACAGTAAATCCAAATTGATACCGAATAGTCATGCAACTTCTGCCTCGCTTGACTTAACGTGACCAGATTAAGTGGTTCTGTCAAAAACACTTTCTTCTCTTCCGTCCAAGTTTTAACAGCTTCATACAGTGACAAGAACCTACTCCAAGCATCCATGACATCTCCAACTGCATGTCTTCTATCATCTAACCAGGTTCTGACCTGAGACAGTTGTTCCGTCAAGTTGGCAATGTTACTGCCAATCAAATCTTTTTCATGCTCATCTCTAGTATTTTCAATGATATCACGACCATTTTTAGTAAGTCGTTCCAGCTTGTCAGACATTGGAGCCAGCTCGTTTTGGATCTGTCTGAGGTTCTCCATGAGAACAGATGGTTCTACACTCCGATCCTGGATCTTGAGCTCGGATTCCCGGACCCAATTTTGAACCGCATCAACGTCGACTAAGTAATCCGAACGTGTCGTCTTAGCTCTTTTCTGTTCTCTCTGCTTCTCGTCCATTGTATGAATCACTTCTTCCGTACGTAGTTCTAATGCAGTAAACTGTTGACTTAAATCAGATGGAATCAACTGCTGTTCAGCGAAGTACCGCCCCTGAGTGTCTCCAGAAAATTCCTTTACGGAGTCAGCTATGTCTTCGAGTTTCTTTCTCAGAGATTTCAAACTTTTCTCGGTCTTATCCTGGTCTACGTCGTATACATAGAAACCAGTAATCTGGTCTTCGAGATCATCTAACAGATCTTTTAACCGATCGATCTCTTGTTCAACGCTGTCTAAATTTTCAAGGTCTTCGATAATTTTTTTCGACTTTTCCCGGAGAGAATTGATAAGTCTGAAATAGATGGAAAACAACTCCAATCAATATTTGCTGTTGATGAATAAAAATTTAAAGTTTAGAAACTGATATTTGTTTCAGTGATACAATCTAAGAGTTTAACTAGGTAATGCCGACCCAGAGAAATTCAAAAGCTTTAAGATCGCCGACACCGACGAATTTAGAATCGGAAATACGTGTCGCGTGCGCTACGATGTTTCATTCTTGCTTGGCTTGGATCCCAGCCGGACAGAAGTTTAGAGGAGGCCTTGGCTAAAAGTAGATGAACGATTCTACAAGCACGCAGCACCTTTCTGTACACTTAGTGAAACACCATTGTACATTTTATGGCCTTTTTTACTCTAACAACCATTATAACGTCGTGTTTGTATGATTTTAAACTTGACTTTGCAAGTTTCATATTTCCTATCTCGCTATTCTGATTTCTATTTAAAATTAAAACAATCTTTTTCTAATGACAATTTAATATTGAAGATATCGTGAATACATCAAAATATTAAAAATCAATAAACTGATCAAAATCACTGAATCCTGAGTGATAGTCTATAAAACCTGTCAATAATATATAATCTTGAAAATACAATCATCCTTAATTTTTTAAAATTTTTATTATCCTTATTTATTTATTTAGATTATGATTAAATAATTTGATAAAAAATAATTTTAATATAAAAAAATGTTAAACAGTTTTATACATTTTCAAAATAAAGTCTAAATTGTCAGTTGAAATGAATTGACAAGAAATGATAGATGTATCTGACGGCAACAAATGTTGACACTAAAAATTATATTTAGATGTACCAAAATTCCACAAAGTCACAGATATGAATTCACTACAATATTCGAGGTATAAAAAATTGTCGATTCTACCAAAATAATTATAACATCACAATTTATTTCGAAACTGCACTTTTATAATTTTACGTACGGTCTGAAAAAATTATCTCGAATCAGAAGAAATTCGTATTTTGTTATTCCAGTTTATTAGGTAAATTTATATTAATTGTTTTGTTGGCTCTATTATCCCTTTCAACACTTGATTGAATAAAAGTAGTTTAGATAACAGTACTACGCGGCACAAGTTGAGTTAAACAGCAACGGATGTTAAAGTGGCTCTAAAAGTATTGGGTTTTGAAGATTCGCTCAAGATTTTCTGGCGAGGCGCCGCGACGCATGCGGATTCGACGCCAAGACGCCGGTCAAGAAATAAGGGCCAAACGAACGCTGTCAACAACCGGCTATGATCTTCAAAGACGATGAGCCTAAGAATAAGCCGGTGCAAAATAATGTCTCAGAATTTTTTGATGCTAAATCACATTTCTTCAAACTTTTCATTTTTATGATTTTCAATTATTTTCTCATTTTTACTTCAACGGAAATAAATTTATTTAAAAAATCTGTTTTTACTTTACTTTATTGAAAGATCTAAATGATAACGTCATCGCAAAAATAACATTTCTACAAATTTAAATGTGATTTAAATTTAAATGTGAACTTCATTTAATTGACTGTTAATTGAAATAAAAAAAGTTATGTAATACTAACACAATTAGTAAATGAAGAATGTCTTTGTGACATCAAATCAGAAGTACAATAATAGTTAGTTATAAAGCTAACTTTTTACAATAACTCAACTTATCAAAATGATATTCATAATGATAAATTAAATTGTTCGATAATATTAAACTAAAAAATATCACTGAATGATAATATAAATGATATTGTATATAACAATTCAAATGTTTTACGAAAATATTAATGGAAATAACACATGACAAGTTTTTGTTCTTTACACTCATTGTTGCTTGCCAAAACTTCATAATGTAAGTTATATTTATCTTTGAAAATGATTATATTTTTAAATGACTAATGTTTTACAAACAATAAAATGAAATTAATAATTTTGATTGATAGTTTTTTTGTAATTCAAAACTTTACCTTGTCACATTATTTTGTTTCAACTTGAAATTCATCTTTGGAAACTATGAATGATATGTCAAGAATGTAACTGAATACAAATCATATTATTAATTAAATGTTTCAGTCAATCATTTTATCTACTTCAATCACAAACATTTCACTTAAAAATAACATGTAACTATTGAAAAAGCATCATAATTGAAAGCGCGGAAACTGTGTGATAATGTCACGTCGATGGACTTGCGCGTAGTAAAATTTAAAAGCTGCCGGTTTGAAAGAAATCTACAACCAAATATACGGAGGCCACGGTCGAAGCCTTGGCGAAAGTTTACGTTCTTCTCCTTTGTTTCTACTCTTCTCCGGTTTTAGTGACCTTAGCTTCAACCCATTACGTCATATTACACATTTAATTATGACGTGAAGGCAGAACGTTAAAATCGCATTCGCGTTACGTGATGATATTAATGTTCATTCGTACAGTCTAAATGCCTGTAGGAAACAACGGATGTGTAAATACTATACTATTTTTCAAATGTATAAAACATATCAATTCGTCTCATATCAATTTGAAACCAAAATAATTATTTAATTATATTTTACAAAAAAATTGAATCATCGTATATACTTGCATTCAAATTATCTGAATCACAACAAAAAAGAACGAAATGTTGACTTTAATGTTCAAGATACATTAAATATAATATAACATAAACATAAACTTAATTATAAATATTAAAAAATTTGAATGAATATTTTTTCTCTCACCTACACCATGAACAGTATTCTCATTTAAAGGATATTATCTAGTTACTCGTTTTGCTACTCTATACACTAACAATATCTTCATTATTTTTGTTTGTTATATTTTTTCGTTTTCTATACACTTGAAAATGTGTTAATTAATTTTCACATAATCGCGATTAAAAGACCGGTACGTGTTTTCAAATACGAAATTTTGTCGCTCCGGTAGCTCTAAAATTCAAGTCGGCACTAAGATATACGTGCCACCGGTCGATATAGAAGCGTTGCCTGTATTTTCACTGAGATGGTTACCAAGGAAGCGTTGTTTCAGGGCAAGATAAAAAGACGATTCAATTTCATAGAATATTTGGGATAAAGAATAATATTTACTGTTGAGAATACTGTCTTTTTTATCGCTCCCGAACAGTTTTGTGTGAAAAATATATTTTGTCACAGTCTCTAGGACTCCAACATGAAATAAAACATGCATTGTACTCGTTTGATATTGATTATAACAATCAGATTAAATTTTATTACTCACTCGTTGATGGAAGATTTCAAATCAGTTGTACGTTTTTGTAAAGTTTCAGCAGGTTCGTCTGTAAATGCGGACAAATATGATAGCACAGGACCTGCTAAATTCTGCACTTCATCCATGATGGGTTTCAGTTTTTCAGCTCCAGAAAGTAAATCCTGGAAAAATTACATCATATTCAATAATATTCTTATTTTGTAATAATCAGAAAAATATATCATATTTGTATTCTAACATCAACTTACATCCAAATGTTTAATCGTGTCTAAAACATGTTGTCGTGACCTCACTGTTGTGTCGATAAGTTTATTTTTTTCTTCAATAGTGGTATATTGTGTCTCGACAGAATTTCTCTTTGAATCGAATTCTTCCCAATGTTTTAAGAGCGCTTCCAACGTATTACGTCTTTCTTCAAGTCCGGAAATTAGTTTGTTCCATTCTGTATTCATTTCGTCTAGCTGTTCTGCAACTATATTTCTATTGCGATCGTTAGCTTGCTTGATGATTTCAGCTCCTTTTTCATTAAGTAAGTCTAATTCGAACTGTTGATTCTGAAAATGTTATAAGATTGAATAACATTAGAAAATTCGTATAAGTTATGAATGTAAAAATAATCTAACAAAATAAACTTTCTAATACCGTACCTGAATATCGTTTAAAGCATGTGTTATTTTTTGAATATTGAACGTAAGACCGGCTAAACTGTCAACCAAATCATCGGTAAACTTAGTTCTAGCAATCACAGCTTTGACTTTTTCTGAAACTTGATGATATTCTTTCCAAGCCTCAGCTCCCTGTTCTAATCTTGCTTTTCTAGATTTCGCAGTATTCAAAGTATTCTTTAGCAATTGGGTGTGTTGTTGTTGTTCTGCACTCAATTCTTCTTGTTCAGAAGTAATCAAAGATGGCCAAATTTTGTCTGCAGTTTGTTGAATCTGCTGCGAAACTAAGTCCCGAATATTTGACTCCGTACTGAAGTAAATCTGAAAAAAAACAAGGCCATCAGCAACTGTCAAATACAATTTAACGCAAATAGATTTTTATCCACTACCTTATGCTCTTCCAAGTCATTCATTATATTTTCGAAGTCTAGACCATCCTTATCACTTTGCAGTCGAATTTCCGCCTCTTGAACCCAACTATGTAATTTATCTGTCAAACTTTTATACTCCAACCTCATTTGCAAATTACTCTCAAGATAACTGCCTCGTTCATCCATTTCTGTGGGCAAAGATGTCAGCAAAGAAATGGCTTCACTTAACATCTCCTTGAGAGATCCTGGCATTCCATCTTCATGATTTACAGATTCTTTCAAATTTCGAATTCTGTCTAAGTACTCATTAACACTTTCACATAGAATTTCATGCTTTTTAATTTCTTCTTCGACGCTCTTTGAATTTCTTTCAAGTAGAGGACGACTTTTTACATCTTTTTCTTTGCCATTCAGCCATTCTAAGATCTTTGCTAAATCTTCAGCCAACTGTCTGTGGCTAGCAGCAGTCATTTCATGTTGTTCCTTTTGTGATTCGACAGTTCTTCTCAGAGTTTGCAATTGGTGTTTGAGTGATTGAAGCTGTTCTGTTATATTGTTCCTGTCTGCTGCTGAACCATCGGCTGCAATCTGCTGACCTTTATCAGTAGCACTTGCCAAAGTTGCTTCACATTCCTGAATCTTCAAAATAACATCATCATATTTGTTTATCTTTTCTTCAATAGTCTGTCCACTTTTTTCGATGTCTCTGACAATGTCTGTATACTTTGCAATGAAAGTCATAATTTCTGTAATCAAAGCCAAGAACTGTTGCCTCAGCAATAGTAGTTGACGTAACCTAGCAATTTGTGCTTCAAGAGTTCGTATTAAGTCATCTTGTTGACTAATGATCCCATGTAGGTCTGTCAGATTGGAATCTTGTAAGTCTGATAACTTTGCCTTGTTCTGCTTCAAGTCGTCCAAAATTCTTTCATAAGCTGAAAGCATGTCTTCTACATCTTCCACCCTAGAACCTATTGGTTTGTTAAGTTCTTGTAGTTCGCCTTGGATTTTGGTCATGAACTGAACTGCGTCAGCTAATCTGGCAGCAGCTTGTTCTGCTTCTTCTATATTTTTCTGAAGGGATGATGCTCGTTCGTTGATGATATCAGCAACCCTATTATGAGCTTCCTTCATATTTTTTAGCTGTTCGTTTAATTCCAGTTTATCTGTATCACTGATAGTTGGAAGAATTGATTTACTTTGTTGGATGATGTTTTCTAAATTATCTGCGTATTCTTTTGCTTCTTTTTTTAAACGGTCATACTGTGAAAAAAGAAAATATTTAAATAATTAAACTGCATAATTAAAAATATTGTAAGACTAGGAAATTTTTTTATTTGAAAAAAATTGCTTTACCTTTGCTAATTGTTCTCTAAGAACGTCCACACTAGATGTCCGAAGTTCTGAAGATATCGCAACTTCAGCCTCTTTGATCCACCTATTACATTTGTCAATTTCATTTTCAAAGGCTCTACGACCTTGCAATAAATCAGCCAAAGCAGCTTGTTTTTCCTTTGTTTCTTTTTGAAGTTCATTATAATCATTCTTCAAATGATCGAGAAGATTTTGCAGACGATCCTTGTCTTTTTCATCACACTCTCTAAGTAAAGCATTGCCTTGTTTGAAAATACTCTTGAGTTGATCTTCATTGAATGCTCGTATTTCAGTCAACAAATTATTATGCTGAGCTACATCTTGTGCAACTTTACTAGCTTTTAATGGCAAATAACCACTCAGTTTTTTTGAATCATTGCTCCTCAAGTTGATCCAATTTCTAGCTTTATCTATTTCATCTTCGAATCTACGCCGTCCTTCTACGGCAGCAATTTTAGCTGAAATTTCTTCCCTCAAAATTGAACAAAGTTCTGCCTGCTCTCCTCTCAAAGCTCTTGTGTCAGATTCTAATTGCTGTTGTTCACCGGATTCTAATTCGTTTTGCATATTACCAACTCGTTTTTCAAGCGTGTCTATAATAACCTGTTTGCCCTCTGTTTCTTTCAATATAGCCTTTAGAGACAGAAGTCTTTCTTCAGCTTGTTTGCTTTCGAAACCGAGTGGTTCTGTGTCTCTGGCTATTTGTTTTTTATCACTAATCCATTCTCTTAGTTCTTCAATTTCTTTTTTAGTAGCTTTAATGCCTTGTGCTGTTGTCTCTAGAACTTGACATTTTCTGAGAAGTTTTTTCCTCAAGTCACCGTATTTTCTTTCTAGAGATTTTAGCTGTTCTTCAATTTGTTGAGAGTCCAAATTACTCACTGAATCCATGACCTGTTCCGCCAACTTCTTAAGTTCCTCGAATTTCTCTGGACCTTTGTTTTCAAACTCTTCAGATATCTCGTTGGCTGCAGATATTTTCTGATTGATTGTTAAACCATTTCCTTTTTCGATGTTATCAACTCGTTTTGACAAAGCATCAAACCAATTTTGCATGTCTTGTACTTGAGATCTGTACTTTTTGATAAGGTCTTGAGCAGCATTTTTTCCTGCAATGGCTTCTATTAATTCTATCTCTAATTTATCTAAACTTTCTTCTATGTCATCGTCTTCCTCAGGTTGCAGCGATAGTTCGGTCTGGGCTCGAGTCCTGCGTTCTCCTACATTTGAGAGTAGATCATTCATAGCCTGTAATTCTGCTTGAGCTGCTTCTACTCTCAGTTTAGCTGGCCTTGATTTCCATTCTGCACAGATGACCCTTTGTTGATTGATCCAGGTACGTAAAGCATTTTTCTGTCGGGATTGCTCTTCCAATTGAGCCACAGATTTTGTAACATTCGATAAATGAACTTGCATCTGAAAAATTAACATAGTATTACTATACTTTAAAACACTATATTATAACATAAAATAAGTTAATAATTTAAGTATTTACCTGATCTATTAAATCTTCCAAACGATTTCGTACTTCCAATTCTTTGGCTGAACTTTGAACAGGTGGAGCATCAAGAGGACTTCCCGGTCTCGATACACATGCAGCTGCGGATTCGCAAGCTTCAATCGCAAGAGCTAATCTAGATTTTTCATTTTGTAATTTATTGTGAAGAATTCTAGATTTGTTAAGGTTCTCTGATGCAGACTCTAACGTTTCCATAGGTGACTGAATTAGCTGTGCGACTTCTGGTTCATATTCATCAAGATTTTTCATAATACTCGCGAGAACATTTTCACACTCTTGGAACTTCGTTAAGGATTCGTTCAACCTGACTTTAATTTGCAAAGCTGTATTGAGCAGAGAATTGTAACTTTCATTAACATTTTTCAGTTGCGTGTCAATTGCACTTTTTATACTTGGGTTATACGATTCATAAAGTAAAATTTGTTTTACACCCTTATTTTTCAAGTCATCCAAAACGTCTTTGTATTGTTCAATTTCATTTAAGAGAATCTCATGTTGTTGTATTTGTTCTATTGTTTGATCTTTATTAGTTATATACAAAGAATTGTGTGCCATTAATTGGAACGAAATTTGTAAAAGCCATTTTTCAGTTTCTTGGAGTGCTATATGATATGCATTATACATTTGTATTTCTTCCTCTAAAGATAATTTATTTTGATTAATTTTGTCTAACAGAGCTTCCCAACGATCAAACAGCTTTTTTGACTGTTGTAATGTATTATCTTCTTGAGCCCAGTGAGAAAGTTCAGCAGCTTCATTCATCAAATGCTCAAGTTCAGATTTTTTCGTTGCTGCTTCATCATTGACATGCTTGTTTCTTTCTAACTGCGTCTTCATCTCACTGAGTTCACCTTTCGCTTGAAACTTGGTGTTCATTGCTTGTTCCATGTCTGTCAGCCATTTATCAAGTCGGCTATATGATTCTCCATGATCTTCCCATCGGCTGAGCACAGATTTAACCTGAGCCTGGATGGTCGTCAAGTCCATTGTTAATTGGTCCCAACTAGATCTCAACATTGCAACGTCTGTACGCAGTTGGTCTTGCTGTTCTGGTAAAGCAATATTAATCGCTTTTGTAAAAGCGCTTTGCAATATTTGCATCAAATGTTGACCTTCACTTATTCGAGTAGTTACGAGTTTTAGTGTATCTAATTTGTTCTTCGCCCAAGCTGCATTTCCTACTCCAGCACAATCCTGAACAGCGTTGTGAGCTTCAACCAACCATTCTTGCAAATCTTTCTTTGCTTTCAAAAATTCTGTTTGATCAGATAAATTTTTCTCTACGCGGGTCACCAAACTCTGTGCATCGGTTAAAAGTTTGGTATAGATAGACTGTAGTTGTACAGTTTTATCTCTTGCGGAACTGCAAGCGCTCATCTCTAAAAGAATTTCGCACTTATCATTCATATCCTCCAAAGCTGATTTCTGTCGATTAGCTTCATCCACCAACTTCTTACACCGTTCTAGATCATCCAAAGATTTGTTTTCCTTCATTTGTTCATCAGTAATTTTGTTTTGGAAATTATCCAACCACTTCTTCATGTTATCTAAGTCGCTGGTAAATTGTGACCAAGTAATGATACAATCAGATAAAAGCTTATGTGACTCTTGGCACTGTGCTTGCAGAGCACCCCAGTCTTGTTGCAACTGATCTATATCTTGGTTAATCAACTCTTGACCTTCTGAACCAGTAGTGGCAATAACTTGTTCACTTAGTTCAATTACTTTTGATATCAATGCCTGACCTATAGGAAGAGAAGCGATGATCTGGTTTACTTTTTGTTCTCGATCCATCACTTGATCTTTTTCTCCATGCGTATTTGTATGTTGCTGTAAATTTACTTTAGCTTTGCGCACCCAATCAGATGCATCATTATATGCTTGCTGAAAGTTTTCGTGCTCTTTAACTTGGTTCTCCAAATTTTTTATTTTCATCATGGTAACTTTTTTAAGCTCATCATAGGCAGTTATTGTCTTTTCGTAAGGTGTTTTCACTACTTGAATAACTTCAGTCAATCGTAACTTGAGTTTTTCAACAATTTCGCTATGACTTGCAATATCTCGTTGAGCAATTTTGTACTTTTCTAATAATGCACGTTTTTCTCCTAAATCATTTCGGAATTCTTCATCTAAATGAACTTTGCTTTCAGTCTCTTCAATCCAATCCGATATTATTCGATGCAACTTGTTCAGTTCTTCTAAAACTGTTGCTCTTGCAGAGAGTTTTTGTCTGCAATCTTCAACATCTACCAAAAGCTTTTCAAAATCGGTCTTTAAAGCCTCTGTACATTCTTCAATTTTCAAAGCTCCATTCTGTTCAGTGTTCATTATAACTTTTTCTTTTAATTCCAAAGCATAGCGAAGTTTATTCTGCCCTTGTTCCAAACTCTGTCTAATAACTTTACATATGTGCAGTTTGGTATTAACTTCTGTCAGTGTGTTAGGAATTTCACGACACTCTGAAAGTTTATCTCTTGTTCGTTCTATCCAATCTTGACATTCTTGGTATAAAGTATTGTGCTGCTGGTGTTCCTGCAATAACAAATTGGTTTATATTAATTAAAATTATAAGTATAATTATATATATGAATCTGATTATCACAATTAGAGCACAGTTATTTATCTTACTTGATAATGCAATTCTAATCTTCTCATAATTTCTTTGGCTAGAGAAAGGAGTGCATTATATTTTGTAGTCAATTGTGTAATTGCATTTGAAATTCTTGTGTCAGCACAAGTTTCTAAAAGAATTTGAGCTGTCATGTTCAACCGATCTAATTCCTTTTGCCACTCAAACAATGTTTGTAAATGCACTTGGAATTGTTCCAATACGATTTTTTTCTCCTCTAAACTGTCTTGTAGTTTATTATAACTCTGAACCAGTACTTCGGTTTGCGTGAGCCATTCTGCGGCTTCAGAAAACTGGTCTTCGTATTCCGTCCATTTAACAATGCCTACTTCCAGTAGATTCTTAGTTCTATTCAGAAGTTCTCTGCAAAGTACAAAAAATTGTCATTATGAGTTGAAAAATATAACGAAGAACTATTATTTAATAATATAACTTACACATAGTTGTCGAACTCTTCTTGCAATAACGCTACTTCTTCTTCGATGATTTCTTTATCTTCTGCATCAGCAATCTGACAAGCTAAATTTCCTTTTTCTAAAGCCTTCTGCAGTTTAGTCTGACCTTCGTCAAGTTCACTTTGCAGAATTTTCAATTGATTGATTTTACTTGCCAAAGACTCTTTATCTCCTGTAGGTTCCGAACATTTGCCAAGTCTTTCTTTGGCAACTCGGATCCATTGCAAAAACTCATTTCCAGCATCAACAAACGCTTGATTTTGTTCAACCGTTTCTTTCTGTTTTGCGTACAACTCTTGTGCTGTCTTGCTGAGAGTTTCATACTTGATGGAAATCTCTGTAGCAGGTGTTGCTTGTTGCAAATCCTCAGCTTTAGTTGTTACAGAATGAATCATAGGTTCAAATGCCACTATATCCTGAACAATGCTGTTTGTCTGTCGGAGTGTGGCTTTTCGTTCACCAATTGCCAAAGAACTAAGTCCAGCTGCACCTTTTTTAACTTTTGCAATCTTCTGTCCGCTAACTTGTTGCAATTTAGCTTCACGTTCATTGATCCATTGTTGTAATTGCGTGTATGATGAATTGTAATCTGCCCATTGCAAAAGACTAGTTTCCAAATGAACTTTCGTTGTGGAGATTTTCTTAACCAGCCGTTCCCAGTCATTTTGAAGTTCTTTCAACTGGTCTCCAATTTCTTCTCGACCATCAGATCTTGTGTTTCTCATTACTTTCTCCCCACAATTTACTGTAAGGTGAATCAAATTTTGTCCCTCTTCTCGCTTCCGGAGCAAGTCTTGAATTTGGTTTAGTTTGTCTTGAAGTTCATCCCGACTACTACTAGATGCTGCCTCAGCTCCTCGGCGAACGATTTGTTTAGCATTTTCAATCCAGTTTTGCGCTTTAGACAGATTCGCCTCGTATTCGTGATGTTGAGCGAGATTAGTTTCAACTTTGTTCAGTACATCTTTTGCAAGATTAACTTGAACTTGGTATCTTGAATTCAGTTGTCTCAATTGGTTACTAATGTATGAATCTAATCCAGTTGAAATGAACTCAGAAGCTAAGTTATTGAACCTATCCATCTGTTCTTGACCTTTCATAAGATTTTCCAAAATGTCTTTAACTTCCTTAACTTGTTTTTCCTTTTCTTTGACATTTGGTAGAAGAGCATTTTTCTGAGCTTTGATAAGAATATCAAACTGTTGTAACCAGTCACTTAAACGTTCGAATTCATCCTTATAATCACGCCATTGGCTTATCATGGATTCCATAGCTTCTTTTTGTTCTTTAATTTCTGTAAAAATAAGAATAAAGATTTAAAGAATCTGTTGTAGACTTGGATAGATTTCAATTATCATATATTTACCTTTGAATAAGTTTTCGAAACTTTCAGTGAGAGCTTGAATTTCTTTAAGAATTATCTCTTGACCCTGAGGGCTTGTACTTGCACACACCACTTTTCCTGTATGTTGTAAATGCTCAACTAATAATTCTCCCTGAGCTTTTTTATTCAACAAACTATCAAGGGGTGCAACTGCATTTTCAATAGAAATTTTGTCACTGAGAGTTCGTTGTTTCACAGAAGGTAACTTCTCACGAGCTCTACTCAACCAACCAACCAGATCATCATATGCCTCTTTATAAGCTCGATGATCTTTATAGTTTTCTTCTCTTTCTGCAAGGAGAGATTTGATTTTGTCAAAAAGAACATCAAACCTGTAAAAATAAAATCATAATATAGTTACTCAGAAGACTCAAAAAATATCAAAATTATTTGCTAATAATGTATACCTATTCAAAGTGCTTTGAGCTTCAGAAGCTGCTAGAGCTTGTTGTCCTGTGATCGTTATTTCTGTAAACCTGTTTTTAAGAGCCTCAACTTCGATGTTTTCACAACGAATTTTTTCTTCGAGCACTTTAATTTGTTCCAACTGCGATCGCTTTTCTGTCATTGTACTTTGATATTGCGAAAGTTCATCAATCGATGCTTGCATATAGTCCACGATGTTATTCATTGACTGAACTTGTTGAAGCAAACCAGCTAACTTATTGATTGAATCGTCTAAGATTGATTTTGTTTCAAGCATCTTCGATGCTAATGTACTCCACTGTTCCTGTATTTTTGCAAGAGCTTTATTAATAGCACTGTGTCCTGCTGGAGCCGTATTGGCTAAGACTGCTTGAGCCATCTCTATTAAATTTTGAATTCGCAAAAAGCCGTCTTCCTTACTCAGAATAAGATCATGGACTACTTTTAATTTTTTCTCCAAATCATTTTGAGAAGAGGCACTTAAATCTGAACAATAATCCAACTTATTTTTCAAATTTTCTAGCCAGGATGAACATTCTGTGAGTTGGGTATCGAATTCTTGATGAGTCATAACATAGTTTTGCCAACGGTTATTCAATTCCTTCACTTTAGAAGAAATCTGTTGGTATTTGATACCAATTTCAGAAATTTGCGAACTTCTTGATGTGAAATTCTTCTGAAGTTGCTGGGCCTTTTCAGTAACGGCATCTATTTCAAGTTCCTTGGCTCTAATTTCACCTTGAAGATTTCTTAACTTTTCTAACTGATCTTTCTTCTCTGGCAAAGTTGCTTTCAAGTCAGCTGCATGTAATTTCATATCTGTATCGCGGATCCACGACAAGCAACGTTCCTTAGAGTTTTCATATTCTTCCCACTGTTGCAACTTGGTCTCTAGAGCTTCTATAGTGGAATTGATCAAGGAGACTAAACCCTCCCATTCTTGCTGAGAAGAATCAATTTGAGATCGAATGTTAACTTGACCAGATTCTAATGTGCCAGGAATAACTCTTTCTCCAAATTTCCGGATCTGTTGTATTCTAGGTTCATCTTCAGGCAAGCAATGTAAAAGATTCCGAAGTCGATCTAGATTCGTGTGAAGAGAGACTCGTTCAACTTCTGTGTCACCCCATATATTCACGGCATTATGAGTAGCGTCCAACCATTCATGAGTGTCCAGAACAGTTTTACTGTATTGTTGATGATCAGCAACTATACTTTCATACCTACAACATTAACAACAATCATATAAATTAGTTTAATTCAAGAAAAGAGTACCTATTTATTAAAATTATTTACCTTTCTACAAATGCAGAAGCACGTTGCTGAACAGTTGCATGTCTATGCCTCACATCATCAATCATTTTATCGATCCTGTCAGTAGGATCAGTTAATTCATCTGCTTTATCTCTCAGTTTGAACAAATCCTGTTGATGAACTTGAATATCATGCAGCATGTTTCTGTAAATCTGAAGCTGTGCCCTTTTTTCATCCAAAGTTGTTTTTAACTCAATTTCAGGTTTGAGTTGTGATTCTATTTCTTTTAGCCACTTCTCGAAAGCTTCTTTGCATTCATCGAAACCAGACCAGCTCGATATTTTGGCTTGTAGTTCACGTTCATTCAATCCCACTCCATCGTAAAGCATTTCAAGAACTTGTTGAAGATCTAACAGCTGCTGACGAATAATATCCCTACCTTCTGGACCAGTTGAAGAATAGAGTCGCTCTCCAGCTTCTACTGCGCTATTGACTAAAGAAGTTAAGGATGATTGACGCATTAGCAAGTCTTTTAATGTATCAACATGGCAAGTCAATTCCTGGCGAGTTCCAGAGGTAATTTCTTGAGTGGTTTGATAAAGACTTTGAGCTGCCGCCAGTTGTTTTAAACACTCGTTGTACCGATTCATATAAACCATATGGTCGGATAGAGCTTGTTCACATTTTTTCAGCAATTCCTACGAATATATAATATAATAATAAAAATTGTAATAATGTTTTCAAATTTGAATATTACTGTGGTGATAATGAAATATTACCTTAGCTGTATTTTGAATCGACTGAAATCTCGACGTAACTTGTTGAACACTTACAGAAAACCTAGATTCTCCACTTATTTGAATTAAATCAGAAGATACATCGCTTATTCGATCAAATTCTGCTTCATTTTGTCGTAAATCGATTATCAAAGTCTGTAATGGACAAAATTCATATCAACCTATTATTCAGATATGAAAATAAGTACGGATGATAAAAATTATTATCAGTTTTGAATATATTTTGAGTATATTCTACAATAATAAACAGAGAAAACAGGAGCATGAAAAGCTTATCTAAAATTCGGAAAAAAGATGTTCTCACTTGAGTGGATTTTTTTTCTTACTTGTTCTAATTGATCACCCAAAGCAACTAACTCCATCACGTCAATATTGCGTGATTCCAGGGTTTTAAGAAGGTCCTAGGAAATCATGCATTGTGTAATGAACTTTCATTGTGGAAAAATATATTAAGACTTGTAAGATGCAGTTTCAGTAAAATCACTAAATTTCAATTAGCATTAATGAAGGGTCAAATCACTGCAAGCCAACATAAACTGAATTCTTTTTACCTGATACTTTTCGAGTTGATCTTTTTTCTCTTCGATATTGTTCTTCAAGCAATAATTTTTCAACATATTTTCTGCCTCAGCCAACCAAGCTAGTAGTCTATCTAAGGAATTCTCGTATTCATTCCACTGCAGTATTTTTCTTTAATAGATCTAACAGCATCTCCAACGGCAGTTACAAACTTTTTATGTTCGAATCTGAAATATGACGATGTTGAATTATATTTTAGAAAAAATTCGAAACTCCTAAATTGATCGATATTTTATTCAAATTTTAAATTTTCCAAGAAGCTTTTGTTGAGTTGAAAATTGTACAATCATTTTCGGTTATAGAAAAACGAAATTTGAGAGCAAATGGATTAGTTTTAATTTTCATTAAACATTTCCTTACTTTAAATTATTCAAATCTCTTTCCATTGCCTCCTGTGCTCGTCCTGAAATTATCTTCGAATTTTTACTTGTATATTCTTCCAAAACATGTAATTTCAACTCTCCTTCGTTCGTATTGTCTTGAATTTGCATGAGCTTGGTTAATTTAGCTTGAAGAGTTGCTTTGTTTCCTGAATAGTCAGTATTATGATTTAGATTTTCCCATTGCTGTTTTTGATACTCATGGAAAGCTTTGTGAAGATCACTAAATTGTTGATATACATCAACTAATGCTTCCAAATTAGCGATTCCTCGTTGAGACGCTTCTACCAAGTTTGAATATCTTTTTTCAACCACCTTCACTTTATCTTGAATATCAGATGGAGCTTGAGTTGCATGCAGTAACGCGTTCGCTTTTTCAGATACAGAATCTATAATCCGTTTATGCGCCATTATTTCTTGATTCATAGACTGAAATGTAACAATTACAAAATTTGAATATGAATAATTAAACTTAATTTGAAACAAAATTTATCAGTTTATACAATACCTTGTTTTTCATTAATTTAGACCGTATTTCTTGGAGAGATGAGCAAACAATAGTAGCATCTTGCTTCATAGTTCTTTCCATCATATCCAACCAAGCAAGTATCTGCTGCAAATTTTCTTGGTACGTTGACCACTGCAAGGACTGAGCATCTTGCTTCTTTTGTTGTTCGCAAATTTCTTTAGCCAGCTTTTCCCATCTATCCCAAATACTTCTAATCTGATTACGAATCATTTCACGACCTTGGGCAGATGTGTCTGGTATAATCTTCTCTCCAACAGTCGTAAGAGTCGTGAGTCGATGTACAGCCTGATCGCGTTCTGCCAGCAGTGATTGTAACTTCATCCCTTTAGCATCTAGATCTCCTTGAACTTCATCTCGCTTTAAAGCTGATAGGTTCTGTTCTAAAGATTTCAGCCATAAATCTATGGTTTTCAGTTTTTCTTCATAGACTATATGATCTTCAACTATAGTTTGGAGATGATTGATAGCATCTTTACTTAGGACGTGAAGAGATTGGTATCTATTGCTTATTTGAGATATCGATGGTTTTATTCTCTCTACACCACTGATATTAAGAAGAGTGTGAGACTTGTCAACGAACTCGTCTATTTCTTTTTCCTTGTTCACAATATCATCCCGTTTCTGTTTCAAACATTCCAGACGAGATTGTTTGTCTTGTAATGTTGGAAAGAGTTGTTGATCTTTGAAAAAAGCTTCCATCGATGAAAACCATTTAATTAAGCTTTCTAACTGGTTTTCGAAGTCTTGCCATTTGTCTAAGATTTGCACCTGCTTACTTTCTGCTTTCTCTATATCTCTAATGTGTTGACTGAGATTACTTTTCAAATCTTCAAGTTCTTTGTTTATTGTTTCCTTTCCTTTGGGAGCGGTACTTTTAGAAACATCGATCAACAAGTTTTGCAATTCTCCAAGTATCTGAGAACTTTTGGTCTCAGCTTCTTTCAGGTTCTTCAATTTTGCTAGTCTAGCCATGATATCTGCCTTTTCGCCATTCGAATTATTGCAATCCAACAACTTCGATTTTTCTCTATGTAACCAATCAGTGAAATCCTTGCAATTCAAATTGAATTTGTGATGTTTATCTGCACAGTCTTCTAAATTATTTAACAAATCTCTAGATTTTGCAACAATATTTTGAAATAATTGTTTGATTGATTGTAGGTAAACATTTAATGATGTGTCTTTAGTTTGATCGACCAATTTTTGAGCTTTATCACAAACACCTTCTACCAAACTCTGATGAGACATAATTTCTTGGTGCATAATTTTATGATTTTGTAATTGAGCTCGCTTCTCTTCTAGTGTTGACTTCAGTTCCATATGCTGATGCATTGCACGCTCAACGTCTCTAAGCCAAGCTGTCAATTGTTCCTGGGACAAAGAAAATTCAGCAAATTGCATCAGGCATTGATCAAGTTTTTGCATAGCAGACTGTAAATCTTCCGAAAATCCATCCCAAACTGTTCGAAGATTCCTCAGTTGTTGTCTAACTATTTCACGACCATCTGGAGACGTATGAATGTATAGTTTTTCACCTAGATCTGTAATTGATTCAAATCTGGCGTTTTCCTTAGCACGTAAATCTCCTAAATCACGAATAATTTTTTGCCTGGCTTGTAAAACAGAAAGATCTCCGACAATTTCACTATGTTTTTTCAATTCTTGTTGCATTTCGCTTATCCACTTTAGGAAATGATTGTATTTTTCATTGAAATTGCTATGTTCTTTAACGAACTGTTCGTATCTGAGAACTGATTCTCTAGCTTGATTTTTAATAGCCTGAAATTTGGTAACTTGACGAGACATCCGGGAAGCTAACTCTGAACCTGCTTCAACTTTTTTACTTTTTTCTACAGCTGAAGTAATCTCGTCACCTTTTTTTGCAATATCTTCTTCTAACTTCTTCAATTTTTGTAAGTGTGCCATCTTGGTTTCCTCTGTACTCCGGAGACTTTGATCTTTTATTGAAACTTCCATTTGTTTAGTCCAGTTTTCCAGACTTTCGATCACTTTTTCCAGTTCACTCCATTGATTAAACAAACTCTCTAACTTGCCATGCATATTTTTACATTTTTCGATAAAGTCTAACCACACCTTTTTCTGCTCTTCGAAAGTTTTTATCAGTGACGCATGTCCAGGAATAGACGTTTGTTCTAAAACCATATTCAATTGATCATTGCAGTCATTGATTAATTCTTCACCTTCTTGTTCTCGTTGTAAGACATCTTGCACCACAGCGACTCTTGATTTTGCAAGTTCAAGTTCTATGGCAATGTCGTCTACGATTGGACCAGTTTCGTTGATGATGGCACTGATCCAATCACGTATCTTTTCAAATGTTTGCAAATAAGCTTCATGATTAGAAACGTGTGTTTCAGCTACTAAAATCCTATCTTCTACTTCCTCTGATAGTTTATCATAATCTTCAATGATGTTATTCAACATTGTAATTGCTTCGTCATCTCGCTGATCACCTAAGCGTTCCTGAAGTTGTTGCAAAATTATTCGATGGGCTCCAACATCTTGAGCAATGGCTTTATATGACTGAAGAGCTAGCTTCTTTTCTTGAAGCGTTGGCAACAGATGTTGCTTATTACCTAATTTGGCTTGGGCTTCAATCACCCATTGTTTGACTTGACTGTACTTATCCTCAAAGGAAGACCGGTGCATCATATCACTTTCTATCTTTTTGTAAATGACGTTCGTGTTATCTACCAAAGCATCCACTCGATCACGAAGACTTCGAAGCTCATTTCTTATCATGTCTCTATGATTTGCGCCAATTTTTGCGTATAACATTTCTCCGCTTTCTACAGTACTGTTTAAAATGGCTTGTCCTTTGTCTCGGTTGTCCATGAAAGCTCTTAACTCATTCAATCTGGATTGATAAAAAGCTATTGGGTGAGGACCAGATATCTGCTCATAGTCGTGCAATTTTTCTTCAGCATCCTCCAGCCATTCTTCTAGCTTGTTTTTCGAAGATAAGTAACTATCCCGATTATCTTTCAGTTCCTTCAGTTTTTCCAGATGTTGGCTGAAGAATTTTAATACGTTCTGATGTCTGGTATTCAAGTGAACCATATACTGCCCAACCCTAGATTCTGGGCTTACATTTACAATTTTTTCTCCAAGCTTGTTAAGATTCATTAATTGATTGTCATACTTCGTCACAACATCACATAATTCTTTCATTTCATCAATTTTGATTTCTATTTCAGGTAAATTCAACAGTGTAGTACTCTCAGTTCTTACACGGCCCTCCATTTCTTTTAACCATCGAACAATATTATCAGTTGATTCTTCATATTGCTGCCACAAATCGATGTTTTGTTGTAGAACTTTTTTAATTTGTTCATATTTTATTTTAATAGATTCCAAATCAGCAGCGACTTTATTTTGTTCGACCTGTAGTGCATCTATAACTTCTTTATCCTCTACTGACTCCAGTAACTTTAATGTTTTTTCTGTTTCTGCTTTTTTACCTTCACAATCAGCAATACCAGACTCAACATCAGCTAGTGAAGCCATTTTTACTTCCAGATTGTATTTATCGCTATTTTGTTCTGGTTCACACCACATTATTTTTTCTTTATGTGTAGCAACCATACGTTGTAAAACTCCAAACTTTTCATTGTATAATTTAGTTAAAAATGCGACCAAAGTCCCAGTTACTTTACCGGCATGATTAGAAACCTCCTGCTTACGAAGTTGCAACGCTTGTAATTCTTTGTACAGACTTGACTTTGATATGGATGGATATTCTGAAGACATCTCGTTTAAAACCATTTTGATTTTTGATATAGTTTCATCACAATCATCTAAGTCTTTTCTAAGTTGTTTGCACTTATTAATTCGTGACAAAATTTTAGTATTTTCACCTGTTAAATCATCACATTTGATTACCTCCTCTCGAATTTTTGAAATCAAGTCGCTAGTGCTCTTCAAGTCTCGACGGATATTTTTCTCACGTTCGTTTAGAATACATGTTAAAGATTTTAATTTATTTGCATTTTCTTCCACAATCTTAAACTGATCGTCCAAAAGTTTGTTTAATGAAGTAATAGATGGAATTGGCGCATTTCCATTCAATTTTAAAAGTTGTTCTGATTTGTGTGTAATTCCTAGACGAACTTTTTGATACGTAGGTAATTCATCATAGTATTTTTGCAGTCTTGCTTGACCGTTCTCAGCATCTGGTAATCTTTCGCAAGCTGCATTTAAAGCTTCGTTGGTATCACTCAACCACTTGATCAAATCGCTTTTTGCGTCTTCTATCTGTTTTAAAATTATAATTTGTGTCTCGTAAAATTGACACTTTTCAATAACATCAGTAACTATCTGCTGATAATTTTCTTGAATTTTTGAGAGTTCGTTTTCTAAAGATTCCACTCTAAAATTTGGCATCAATGAAGATTTCTTAAGAATTTGTTGGGCCTTCGAATTCATGTTTTCGAGCTGCGTCTTATCAGTTTTTAAATTATCTAGTGCTTTTTTATATTTTTCATAACGAGTGTTAGCTTCAGTCGTGTCGTTAGACACACCATTTATAGTTTGGCACAGTTTTTCAGTATCTTGGATGCATTTTGAAAGTCTGTCTTTTGCATCTTCGTATTGTCTCCAATCGGCGTCCATGTCAGCATATTTTTGTTGTTGCTCTTGTAATAATTGCTTTACTTTTTCCCAGTTAGATTCTACTGAAGAAAGAACAGCTTGAACATTCGTAACTGCAGTCTGATCTTCTTTCAGTAATTCATTTCCATCGTCACGTAATTTGTTTTTATCTCTTTCACTGGACTCATGCTCTGTAATCAGTTTTGATATTTCTTGAATTGCAGGTAAGAGCTTTTCACAAGAATCAACAGTGTAAATGATTTCTTGCAGATTAGTTTGTGTATTGATAATATTCTCTGTGAGCTTTTGTTGCAACTTATGAAAGTTATCCCATCGAATACCTAAACTTTTGAGTCTATCTCTCTTGATTGATAGTTCTGTTTTAAGTGATATAACACATGACTCCAGTTCAGTTATTAACGAAGAGGCAGTAAATGGACGTCCTTGATTGTCGTGAATGTGAACACCTGATATACTGTCTATTGTAGGTATTTGTTCCTTCCAAGCATTAATCTTAGATGAAACTTCATCTAATTTTTTGGAAATTTGATCCAAATCAGCTACCAATGGTTTACCTGCTTGTGCTTCGTATTTAAGATGATCCAGTTGCGCAACAACGCTGTGATACCAACTCAGCAATTCCGTCCACTTTTCTAAACTACTTTTCTTGAGTCGAAGTTCTTCTTCCAGTGTCTTATACTTTTCAGCTAACGTGGAATAAATTTCATTTAACGATGCTGTCTCCTGCGGTGAACTATTAGAAGATAATTTTTTGATTTCATCATAAATCATTGTAAAAGTAGATTGTTTGTCTGAGTGTTCTTGTAAATATGCATGAACCGTTTGAAGAGTCATATCTACATTTTTCAGATGAACGTTATTTATTTCAGGAATATTGGATCTCAAATTGGTTATCCAGTTCTCAAAGTCAGTCATTTTTGTTAGGAATTCTTGTCGTGTATAATAAGCATCTGAAACTTGATTTATTTGTTGTCTCACAATGTCTGCTAATTTACCTACTCTGGTTTTCATTTCGGTGACTTGTGATTTCAGTTTTGTCGCCCCTTCTACTGAGATATTTTGACTAAGATTGTCTGAATGTTGTGTGATAGAAATCAACTGTACTAATCTATTAGATATTTCTTTACTAAAATCTTTCAGTCGAGATAGTTCTTGTTCCAGAATACTTATATCTGGCGTCTGTGTTTTCAAATCTTTTTTAGCTTCTGCTTCATTTTTTGTAAGCCAGTTGTCAAACTCTTCAACTTCATTTTCGTAAGATTGCCAGTTTGATATTAATTTTTCTAATTTGTTTACTGACTGCGTTGCAACATCATGAACAGAATTCCACTGAGTCTTAATTGAGTCTATTTCACTTGATGTTGTAGATCTCTTAAACAACCGTCCACCTAATGAAGTTAGTTCTTGAATTTGAGGTAGATGATCATTGCATTGATTTTGGAAAATTTTTGCACTTTTCAACATATTTTCTGCTTGTGTTAGTGTAGAGGGCTTTGAAGCAATCGTACCCACTTCTGATTCAGCTTTTTCAATCCAAGGTTTAAGTTTATGTACACCTGCTTCATATTTTTGCCAAGCTGATAAATATTCCTTTGCAGATTCTGATTGTTCTGTGACGAGCTTCTTAAGGTTATCCATTGCACCATGCAAATTCTTTATGTTTTCCTTGACTTGTTGTGCATCGGCAACCACCTTGTCTTCTGAAAATGAATAACAATTACACCTGTTAATCGTTATGTTCAACAACTTCTCATCTAATTATTTTTTATAAGCTTACCTTTTACGAGAACTCGGAACTCCTTTTCTATAATAACCAAGGTTTCACTTCTCTCATAGATTTCGTGCTTAATGGTTTCTATCTTTTTGACTCTTTCTTCTGGAGATAAAGACGATCCTTGAGTATCAGCAATTGCTTGAGGTGCTGTTTGCTGAGTCCAGTTCTGAAGATTGTTGAGTTTAGATTGGAATTCAGACCATTTCTGAATTTGTTCTTGAAGATCAGTTAAATGATCTTCAACTTTCAAAATTGTTTTTTGCAACTTTTCTTCCATTTGGGAAACCTCTGCCGCCAGAGTAGTCTGCTTTTCAGGCACAGCTATTTCTCTTAGTTTATTTTGAGTTTCTCTCAGTTTTTCAATTTCTGTTGAAGCAACATTTTTCAATTGCGAATACAATTCCTTTTGGCTTTGAATATCTTTTGAAGTATCGCCATAAGATGTTGGTTTCATCAACTCATTTTCCGCTTGGGATATAAGTTTATTGATCTCTCCTTTTTGCTCCTCATAACTACTCCATAGTTTTTGAGAGCCTTTCAAACTTTTCAATGTCTCGATACTTTGTCCATAGGTACTATTCCAGCTTGATTCCAACTGCTGAATCTCAGAAGAAACAAATGTTGGGGCATGTTGATCTTTCAAAAGATCTTTGCCTCGCTGCAGCATGCTTAGAATATTCGCTCGTTGCTGTTCAAGCTGATTCAAGCGAACTTCCTGGTTTTTGATCGCAATTTCTAAACTAGTAGGATCAGCAACCGGTATTTTAGAAGACTGTTCCTTAACTTTGTGTAAGAGAGTACAAACTTCATGAACTTCTTTTCTATAGGTGTAACTCTTAGAGAATATTTCAGTTTTTGTCATTGTTATATCAATTGTTGGTATGAGGTTCTTATACCGCAAAATCAACTGTTCTAGTCGATTTTGTTCCACTTGTGCTTCATGGTCTGAACGATTCGCTGTAAGATTGTCCAGTGTTTGAACAAGCCATTTCATTTCTTCTCGTTTACCATCAACTTCATTGCAAACTCTCTGAAAAAAAAAAAAGATCATTCAAGAGACTTATGTGGTTATCAAAAACTATTTTCATCGCTAAATTCTAGTAAGCTATCTAATTTTTCTAGGTCTATATTTTTTGGTTTATAATATACCTCTAGCGATTCCTTCTATTATTGCAAGCCGAAAATCATGTTTCAGTTATTATTCAAGTTATTATCTTAAACGGTAATAATAAGCATGGCATATTTACCTGGAACATCAATTTTTCATTTTCGAATTCTTCCATCGAATTCACTTCTTTTAGTATTGTCTTCAAAGTATTGTCAACTGAGTTCATCCAGTTAACCATTTCTTCAAACCTGAATAAAATAAACCGTCCCATAAATTAAATTGTAACAATAATTCTAATATCTAAATTATTCATCGAACATACTTGTGTCTATAAGCAGCCCACTGTTCAGGTATTTGACGCAGTTGTTCTCTGAGGTATTCCACTCTATGGGTGGCATCTTCCCAAAGTTTTTCCGCTCTCTCTGCAGCTTCACTCAAACTGTCATCACTCGGCTTTATCTGGCTGTAAGCTTTGCTGATTTTCTTCAGACTTTGCAAACATTTTTCGACCTGTGTTCCATGTGTAACGAAGAACTCTTTATTCCTTTTCATAAGATGTTTAATGTCTTCGTTCTTAGTTAGAGCTTGTTGCTCGTTGTTGATCTCCATTTCTATATCATTAAGATAATGCAAAAAGGTATTTTCATCTAATCGGAATTCTAATCTCATCAGATGTAACGGGGCAAAATTCAAAACCTCCTTCCATCTTTTTTGGAGGCTGTCGACTGCTTCAACTATTGGTTTCTGCTGTTCATGTGGCAAAGTATTTTTTAAATCTTGTCCTGCATTTGTTAAATCGTGAATCCATCTTTCATTAACTTTACTGAAAAAGTTTTTATGTGATTCAACAGACTGTCTATTATCAGTATGTTTATCATGAATCAAAGTCTCAGCTGCAGAAAGCCATTCGCAAATTTGTCTTTCACATTCGCGGAATCTTGTCCAGCAACGCACAGCTTCTTGGAGGCGTTGTTCCCATTGTTGTGCAGCTTGACAAACCCTTGCGAATCTTTCGTTCAGCTGTCTAAGAGTATCACCTCCTTCAGCACTGCTGACATCAGCATGAGTATCAACGGCTTTGACAATGCTACTGAAAACTTTATTTTTCGACTCCAACATAGATTTGTAATAAAGTGTCCTTGAAAAGAAACCTTTATGCTTCTCTAACTGGGCTGAGACGGAATCTCGGCCTTTCGATAAATCATAACTTTTAAGTAGCGCCTCAGCTTCATCAAGCCAACCTGATATTTCTTTTTGACCAGCTTCTAATGACTCCTGTTGAACTAACAGTTGATGATACAAATGAAGCTGCATAGGAATCATAGCTCTGACTCTCACTAAGCTTTCTTTTTCTTTCTTCAATGTATTCATCATTCCATCTACTTCTTCACGAGACAAATCTTGTATAAGACCTTGAAACTTTTTACTTATGTTTCGAAACAGCTCTTCGATCCCTTCAATCTCTTCATGTAATTTTTTGAGTTTATCTCCATATTCTTGAATTTTTGTTGAAGATGTTAATTGAGACGTTGCTAGAATAATTTCAGCATTTCGCAACCAGTTTTGCAAAGTTGTCACTCCAGATTTGTAATCCTTTCTATTTCTAATCAAGTCTCCTGCATGCATGTACTGTTTAGTCTCAAGGAAAATACGATCCCACCTGGCATTGAGTCTTATGTATCGCTCCTTAAGCTGGTACCCGACCATCTCATCAGAGGTTGCTATGAGAAAACTCACTGTATCTGACATCTGCTGGTGTTTATCTTTCCAGACGCTAATGTCTTGGAAAAAGTCCATTTTATCATCTTCAGCGTAGCTCAGAGCTGGTTCAGCACGATCCAACCAGGCCTCAAATTCATCCGATAAAGTTTGCCATTTCCTCCAATAAGCCACCACTTCTTCCAACATACTTTGTACGCAACGAAGATCCATTGATACATTTTTCCACTTTTCACCCGTTTCTCTCATAAATTTGTCTATATTGAGACTTTCTTCCCGATCTGAAAATTAAAATTTAATCTTTTATATTTTGATTAAATTATAGTTCTTCAGGGAACGAAATAAAACTTACCGATATCGCCTTCACGTTTGTATTCGTCAACTACCTGCTGCATGTCAAGGTAAGCTTTCTGGAATTCCTGGAAAATTCTCTTCGAAGACACGAAACTACGGTACTGTTCCAACATCTGGTGGACCATCTTTTCAGAACCATACTTAACGTTCCAGCTTTTCAGTTTTGTTTCAACTAAATATAGAAAAGCGATAAGGCAACATTTGTGTTCGAGGAACTTCAGTCGAATTCTACGTTTGGCAGCCCGACTCGGCAAACTGTCAAAACGGATTGTCATACTCTCCAACTGCTCTGGAAGTATTCTTGCAGCTAAGGGAGACATCTTTGCACGGCGGAATCTTTCCATCATGTCAGGCAGGTCTCCAAAGAACTTCTTATGTTCTACTAATTTATTCGATATGATTGTTGCAGTTTCTTCGTTCATTTCTTCTGGAATATCACCGTCGGAGTACAAAAGTGACTCCGCATGAGCAAGTAGCGATCCAAGCTCACCAAATTCTCCAGGCAATGATGAATCTAAACTCCAAAGCCACTGCAAATGCGCCATCTCAAGTTGTGACCATAAGTGATCGATATTTTTCCAGGAGTCTAAAGTTATGCTAATCATGCTAGGTGATTCTACGATACTTCTCAATTTCGTATAAAGAGCTGTTTTTTCAGTCATCTCCTGTTTAGCTTGTAGATAATCCTGTAAACATAATTTTATTAACACAAAAAATTTACTATTAATTTTTGAAAAAGTTAATTTGTACAAACAAAATGTAGTACCAAGTAATTTGACGGTTGATAATTATTCATTTTTAGTCTACTCATTTGCATATTTTTCTCGTTCAACCACCTCAAGAGAGAATCGTATTCGTTTTGGATTGTGGCAAATGAATCAGTTCTAGTAGTTTTTGGCTCGGGATACTTGTGTAGGAACTGAGCAACGTAGGTCATGATTGATTTCTCATCTGGCCGAGGCACATCAACGTCTTCGGGGTCTAATAATCTTGCGATACCCAACTCTCCTTCCGCCACTTGAAAGGCCGTTTCAAGACGAACCCTATTTGTTGCTGCCTGAAGAGCAGCCAAACTCACCAAATTTGCTTTGATCGCATCGATTATTGCAAGGAATGCGTTTCCATCTCGCCAACTTTCGCCGAAATCTTTCACTTCTATTCCGCATTCCCTGTTAGCAAATAAATTTTCATCGTTACTAATTGTTCAACTTAATAAAAAATTTTCAAATAATTATTTTTCAAATTATGTTCAATTACTCTGGAAGGGCATTCGTGACCCATTGCAGAAGAGTTTTTCTCGCTCCCTGTTTCCATTTTTCACTGCTCAAACGTTTGCGTTCGCTGGCTGCTGAACTACCAGTACTATCTAAGCTGCTCTGACTTCCCCAAGCCTGTCCCAAATACTCCAAAGCTCTCGTATTTTCCTCGATCTGGAAAGAGGAAACAAAAAATTTCAAAACTTTTATTTTAAACCCATTACAACGAAGAAACGCACAACTTCCAAAGATTTTTCAAATTATACAATTCAGCGTGCAAGACATTGATCTACCACTAAACCGCTGACTATAAAGATTGTAAATTAATTCAGTGTATCATTTGTTTCTGTCCTTGACTTTTGAACTAAACCCATTGAAGATGCAATGCAAAAGTCATCGACAAATGCCAAAACATCACAAGTACAGCAGTGGTTGATAAATCAGTTTTTCTAACCATCGATGACTGTGTGGAAAAAATAGTAAAATAACGTAACAAAACTGTACACCCAATTTTAGAGACAGATAACATCTCAATGAAAGTGTGTTTATTTATAGACAAGTCGTGTGAAACATTGAGTCATGTAAATTGGTTCGTTCCATGAACCTTCTTGCATTTAAGCCTCGTGGAGTTGTGTGTACTCACCCTTATGCGATCCTTCGATCGTAGCTTGTTGATTGGAATATATAAGCGGTTAGACAATGAAATATTAAGTCTAAAATGAAGTTATCGTGACCCGTACTTGTATAAATACTAATTTATGTACAATTCCCTGACGTACCACAATTTCAAAAAAGGTGCAAATACGAGTGCGGTGCTTTTTGTAAGATATGATAATTTCACTTTGCGATGTTTGGTCCAAAAATATACGGTGTTTTAGCAACTGGCATGATACAAAATAATAGTACAAATGAATTGCAAATACTTTCAGTTTTGAAATAACAAGATAAGTGATTTGGTATTAAGTGACGCACTCGGCAACAATTTTTGATACGTGGAACTACTGACAGCTGCGATTTTACGCTTACGTTACGTGACAATCTAGTAAGCGAACATCGCAAAATTAAGTTATTAATATTTTTTTGATAAAATTCTTTCAACGTTTGATTTGTAATTTTTATTTCAACAACTTTTAATAAATAAATTCAAATGTAAAATTTTTATATTGTTAGATTCATTATAATAAAAAAAGTACTTTGAAAAAATTACCTGGAAGTACAGGATAATTGTCCAAATGAGTCCTAATACTACTGGTGGCCGTCCATCTACCAAATCAGCCGAATTGATGTTGACTAATTTGATCTGAAACCATGTTTCTCATGAAAAATGTAATAATAACTCAAAAATTGAACGATTTCAAAAAGTAAAATCATTTTGTTGTCAAACTTTTACAACGTGAACTTACTTTCTTGCTTTGTAGAAATTGTAAGGCTGTATTTGCGTTGCTTAGAAAATGAGGTCGTTTTAAGTTTCTTCCCTTTTCTACTGGCTAAAAATAAAGTTAATCAGTTTGCAACATTAACTTTTGAACATATATTTTTTCAATTACGTAAATGTATCATTAATAAGTACCAATTTTTCACCAGATAAAACTTCTAATAACGCCAATAAACGAGTGCCATCCTTTAAATCGTCGATGAGGTCGTCAACTCGAAGAGGAGGAATACGCTAAAAGAATTAAATCAAAATTAAATTATGAAAGTGAAGAACAAATTTTTTTGTTCCAATGAAAATCAATTCTAATTTTTTTAAATGGGATACTGTTTTCATTTATCTCGTCATCGATTATGAAATTGACTTCGACATCTTCCATTCAACGAAGTGTCAAAACATGCGCTTTTCAATTTTTAGTGTTATTCGTAAGTTCTGACTCGATAATACAACGAGAATTTGATGTGTTCAAAAAAACTTTCATCGCGTAACAACATGCCGAAACGTACGTCCAGACTTTTGAATTCAATTCCGAAGCAATTAAATTTTTGAAATCAGGTCACAAGAGTCGGACAAAGATGAAGATTAGATATTTGCGTACAGCTACTTGATCAGTTTTGAGGGAAAGCGGAAATCGAACGCCTCGCAAGTTCTTGTTGCCGCATCGTGTCGTGTGTTGCATGTTGCAAACATGCGAGTGCACTTTGTACGGTGCAAACTGTCTCGTTTGAGGCAATCGACACGATTGCCAAAGTTTTTCAGCTAATTGCATGCGCCTCAAGTTTGTTGATGCATTTTTCAAATTCTTCCTTCTTTTTTCGTTCCTTTACTTTTTTCACGAATTTTAAATTACAACCCGATAAGTTTTTAACAAGTTTGTGTTTGGAAATTAAAATTAAGGTTCGCTTACCTTCGACAAATAAGAGTTGATCCAATTTACGAAAGTCTTCTTTTGTACCCGTTCTTGTTCATCTGAAAATAAAATCATGCAGTTTAATAATGTATTTGATAAGAAGACATTTTTGTTACTGTGACTCATCTTTAGAGTTTTGAACTTTTCATTATCATGCAAATGACGAAACGTTGCGCAGTCATTAACAGTTCTTCGAAAAGAGTATAAGATCATGAAAAGATCAACAATTTGCGCTCATTATCATACTTTTTTGTGCCTCTATACAAAGTAATTGCAAACGTTTCGTTCATTACATAACTCAACGGTTTCACCCATTTTAAATTTAGACGTGACTTGAGTCGTGCAAAAACGGTAATTTTATTTGTAAATACACCAGTATAGGTCTCATCCAAAGCTCCTGAAGCGCGATAAAAAATGTTTTTGGATTCCTGTCTCGACTGCGGAAGGAAGATTGTATACGGATGTAAAGAATACAAATAAGAGATCAAAGGTCAGTATTCACGGACTACTGTGTTTATGTTTTGAATCCACTGACTTATGCCCTTTGGGAACTTATATCACAGATCTTTTAACTCGAGTTAACTATATGTACAAATGAGTCAAGGTAGCATCAGCAATAGCAACCGGCGTTTCTTTGCTAGCAAATGCACTTTTCATTTTCTCTACAGAACCCGCCCGTGAATCATTGTATGGTTTCTAGCATCTAAAATTGCATGCAAAGACCTCCTTAGTGGTAAAAATTTATTCCGTTTGTTGGTTTTTTGTTTGTTTTTTTTTTTTTTTCTTTTTGACAGTGGATATAAACTTGAGTTGAAAATGATTCAAACAGCTGCAACAAACGGTTATAAGATTTACATCGACATGAAACGATAATTCTCAGAACATGAAGGCTTGTGTAAAAACCAAGAATTCTTAAGATTTGTATCGCGCGGAAGAATGCACGATTTGAAATAATAGGTGCAACGTCAATTTAATCACTTTTAACCTAGATCCACAAGGTTTACGAATGACAAGTTAAACCTGGGATTAGAAAAAGAGCTGGAGATACCTTTGATGTGAACGATATATTAAAAACTGAATGGAACATGATCGCAGGATACATATTAGAGTAAATTGATATGTGCTCGAATTGGGTGCGTCGATAATCGTCGTCGTATATATTATCTATAATTAAAATCTGTCAATTCAATTGTTTGCCTTGACAAAAATGTAAATTTTTTTTCACAGCTTTTGCATCCGATCAAATTGCAAATCCGACCAATTATATTTTTATCAAAAAATTCGAAAACATTTCATCGAAAATTTTGAACGATAAATCAAAAGAAATTTTATTTTACATCGGCGAAGAAATTGTCAGCTTGATAATCGTCAGAGAAAAATAGGATAATTTGTCCGTACCGTCTTAGAATTTGTGCCAATTTTCACGCACAGACGGGTAGAAAAAGCGGCAGATACGAGAAGCGATGAACCAAAGATTTATTTACATGCACCGAAATAGATGGCAAAGCTCAGTCGACACATGGGGCGACGTGCGTGCAATTATTTTCATTTCCCATTCGACCACGCACTTTTGAGCTAATTTGCCCAACTGCACTGGCGCATTACGACTCTTTTATATTCGGTCCAACAAGTGCGTGCGATGTACACGAATTGCAGCCCGATAATCTTTACCCTACAAATCGTTCCCGATGCGATACAAATTTCCACCGATTTTGCCTTTCCGAGTGGGTGGACACTTTTGATGAATCATCCTTCTGAATTATACGCTAAGGGTTGTACATTCATTTAAATTTCACTGATGAATTTTTGCCAAAATAACTGTCGCATGAGTCTCTCGACTTTATTTCGATATAAAATAAACTAATTATTTGACAGATTTGGATGTGATTCAATTAGACTGAAAGAGTAAAATTAGGTACATTTGTTGAACCGAATAAACTATTTTCTATGGCTTTTTTTTGACACTGTTCAACCTATAGTTTGAAAAATTGGAAAGTGGAGAGAAAAAGTTTTTTTTTTTCGTTTTTCATAAACAATCAAATTTGTCTTCATTATTTTATGATTCAATTTTTTTCATTTAAATTGTTAAAATTGAGTACCTTGTTGTACCAAGACTCTAGTTGAAATGAGAATAATAAATGTGAAAAAGATTTCCTGACCATCTATAAAAAAGTAGAGGCTCAAATAGTAATTCATTCCGGATTTTCGTGATTCGCAACATTCGTGTTGTCTCTTGAAGGAATGACTTTGTAAGTGATTTTCTAGCATTAATATTTATGTAATTTTTCTTTGATAGCAGACCAAAAATAACAATTTTTACAACAAAAATGTTTATGACTATTTGACGATTGTACGCAAAACATTATTGATAGTTTTTTCAATCAATTTATGTCAGCGTGACACTGACATTTCATCCCAGACGTAATCCCATTTTCATTCCTCGTACACTCAATTATGTAATTCGCATAAAACATTTTTTTCATAATTTTCAAATATATCACTATTTTGTTACTAAAATAAATATTCAGCTACATCAGAGTTGTGAAGAAATTCTAGATTCGTTACGCCTATCACGTTACGGATAAAATATCTGATGCGTTGAGAAATTTTGATTTATCGTTAAAATAGTACACAATTTTTTTTAGTAACTGATCAGAAGATGAGAAAAAAAAATTTCAGAAGATGAAGAGCTCGTAAATACTCTCATACGTTATAATGAAAAATGATCCTTGAATCTGTTATTTTTTTGATTCGCACATGATACTTGGTGAAAAAAACTTGTCAACGCCGGAAGAGTGAGATGCTTTTTAATTCTCTTTGATATTCATAAATAGTTTGGAAAAAAACTAAAGAGTGAGACAAGAGGAGATGTCGCAACTTATTCGGTGTCATTCAACTTTCAAGAACGCGTATACTTTTGCGCCGATTAGCTTACGCTAGTGTTATGACTGTTCGATTTTTGTTGCATCGATCGTAGCGATTGTTGAACCAACAAAATTTGTTTACCCTCCCACAGACGTTCATTCACAAATTCACCTCGAAGACTTCGAATCAAACAGTGAGAAATTGTAAAAACATCCGAACAGTGCAACGAACATTGTTGAAAAAAAATTTGACCTCACACTTTTCTATTAAACAGTCAATATGGAAACAAATGGAAAAAAGAAAAACAAAACGATAACCATTTTTCTTATAGGATGCATCGCGTGGAGAAAACAATCACGATCATTTCGTGTAACATATAGAGCTATGCACAGAAGCCGGAAGAAAAAATTGAAAATATCGACTAAACTTGCAGTCAAACTGCGCTAACTATTTTGTCCTTTATTTCTCATATCAGATTACTCGTTGCATGGGGACATTCTATTTTTCATCCTAATTGCACAGTATGTAAACAAATTTCGAAATAAAAGTTTATTCTAAAAAAAAACAGTTACATATATCAAAAGTGAATTAAGTTTAAAAATAAAAAATCAGTTCAAAGTTTTCTTTGTAGTTCTCAGCAGAGGATTTAATTTAGTCGTGTCATTGCTCAGAGTTTAATAGCTCGGAGGACTG
>JAAMPD010000002.1:185807-214582 GCA_025266255.1 Trissolcus basalis
AGAGTTTAATAGCTCGGAGGACTGGTCAAGTATTGATTACATTCAAGTGTCAGTTCACTCGTGTAATATTGCGGTTACCCCATGAAGTATATTTTGTTTCCCCCATTGCAACTGAATCGGCTTGTAATATATATATATATATATATATATTACATAGCTTATAATATTTTGTAAAAAGTGTGTCATTTCGCAAAAATGCAAATTATCAATGAGAAAAAAATATAATAAAAATGTTACAAAAATACAGTGTAAATTGTGTTATTGAAAAGCTGTATTATTAAAATAATAAAAATCTTCAACAAATTTCAATAAATCAATCATTGAACGAAAAAATGATTAATAATAATTATGGGCACTTCTGTAATAAATTTCTATGAACTATTCCGACGATGCAAACACTTGAACGTAAAAAAATTAGCATAAAATCAATTAAATACAGTTGTTTGCTATTATGTCATGCTTCCTAATATATTTCGAACAAATAAAACTCCCGATTTCCGAATCCGCCGTGTCACGCGCAGTTTACAAAGTGATTGTTACTGAATTCAAACAGGAATAATGAATGGAAATGATGTGTTGACTATCAACATTTCACGTTCAGTCGGATCTCACACCGCTCATTAGCACAGTATCCTTCTGTGAAGGTCAGAATTATCGATCAAAGCCACACTGCAAGTGTGCAATCTTAAGTGTAATTTTTATTGATGCTTCCGTTTTTCTATCCTTTTTTTAACGTTTTCACGTTTAATTTGATAATCTAATGGACTATAATTTTTAATTTCATTTCAAATAAAAAAATTTTGTTACTTGTTGTAAAACTTATCTTTAATAGATATTATTAATATAAATTTAACATACTGCATTTTTTTAAACTTTTTATTTCGATATATATTATTTTATTTTGTATATCAAATTTTGCATCAAAATCATGGACGAAGTTTTTCTAACATAAAATCATAATTTTTTTCTTTTCATTCATCTGCAAACCAAATGGCTCGATTGAATACACAATGCTTATCACTGATCTTACTCTCGATCTAATTCAAAACATACGCAACGCAAAACTTCACATGACATTTGTTATGAGAGAGAGAAAGAGAGAGGTGGGGAGATGCGCCAGGCTTAATGATATTTGAAAGAGAGAGAAAAACACACATGTACATGAGAGAAGACGAGGGAACGGGTAGCTCGGTAGCAGCCTTGAACTGGAATCGCTTTCACACACAAACACACATCTCATGTGTCCAGCAATTGGCCAACATTTAATTTGGCGATTATACGCAATTATAAAATAAACGGGTGAAAAAATCTTCAGTACATCTTCAGGGAAATCGCTTCCGAGACAGGTGAACTTTTTAACATGTTAAGAAGTGCATGCATAATTGAATAAATTTTTTCTTTCATTTTGACCTGAATTCGTAACGGAACGAGTTAAGAAAATTGAGATAAATTGGAGACAATGAAAGTCTCTCTGGTAAATTTTTTTTTTTTTGGTTAAAATTAACTTCACTATTAGATTATTTTGGCCAAGAATGTTTGGATAGTAATCGAAATTATAAAATGGGAGCAAGATTCAGCACATCTTATGGAAAATATTACAAAATTCGCAGTATCTTATAATAGGTCAGAATACATTGCATAATAGATTTTTTATCGTTGTTTACTTTAGAATTCATTCAGATATATTCGTAATCTGTAATCGTCAATATCGTTTGCTATTATAATGGCTAAGATAATTATGGAATTATGAGTTAGGAGAATTTTATTATACAATTATTCCGCCATCTAAAACATAATCTTTAATGAAAAACAAAGAAAAGTTGCAAAACGTTTTACCATGAAATATTCAACAAATTTTTTTTTCAATTGTTATTCTTATCTATTTATATAGACTTTTTTTTAGTCTTTGCACATTTTTGTTACGGTTTTTGTTCGTCGAATAACGGAGAGTCTGAGGAAAAAAAAGTCTTTGAATATTTTACAACGATTAGGTGACAACGTGTATGCCAAACAGATCATACGTACTCTTTTAGAATATCTAACAATTTTCAACAAGAAATACCAAAAATATCATGGTTCGTCAACAAAAAGTAATAAAAAAATTTACTCAATGATGGCTTTTACTGATTTAACACTAATTTATTCAGTTTTAATTTTCGTTTTTGTTTCTTGTATTATTTACTTTCTCATCCCATTCATCTGCACCATGCATAATAAAACAAGCCTCGTGTTCGATCTTGACCAATTTTAAATGTGAGTGAAAGTCGTCATGCAAATGTTAATTTGAATGATAAAATATTGGGCCGAAAGACAAACTAGAGATGGGCACTCATAACCACTCATCAACAAAAAAAAAAGCAAAATAAATATCAAATATAATCCTACACATAATCCTTGACGAGATGTAAATTTAAATGTCCATTCTCAATTGACTGAGAACTTGTTTCATTCATACAAAATAAAGTGTGCTCGCAATCGAGTATAAGATGTATATTTTGGTGACCATTCGTGAATTTGCAATCTACCATCCAATTATGTCGACAAATCATGATGAATAATTTATTTATGCAATGCCTTCCACGAGTGAGTATAAAAATTCGCCAATTTATCTTATCGACTCTCGAACATCGAATTGTATCTGACAATTTTCATTGTATTTAAACCAAAACGAGCGTTTAATTAATCTTTACAATCTGCGATGATAGGGAATTTTAATCGCCCAATGACAACTTTTATTTTACCGTTCAGATAATGCATACACCTGCAAGAATTTTTCCACAATCGACAATACGTTTTTGTTGACATCCACTCTGACAGTCAGAGTTTATTTTTACTTCAACTTGCACACAAAAAAAGAATAAGGCAAAAAATTTATTGTCTCTAGCTTGTTTTGTATCTTTAAATGAATCCTACGAAGTCCTATGAATCCTATAAAATTCAGTCTAAAATTAAATGTTTTGCAAAAGCTTATTTTTACATTTCTTGTTTTAGTATCCTGCCAAAAATCCTTTTCTCATATTTTTGATTTTCAAATATTTACATTCTTAAATTTCATGAATTCATTTGGATGTTACATTCACCCCAACCTGTCATACTCCAACAGTCTCTACTCCTGAAACTTCAAATTACCAAACCCTCAGAAAAGATTTGGCCAAAAATTACTTCAGTTGAATGTTCAGAATTAATACAATGTTTATTTTTATGATCAAAATTATTCTTTACAGAAGACTCATTATTACACAACCGGAAGTACCTCTGATCTGTGCAATGTGTGCATCATACTCTGTTCTGCTCCTCACAACATCCATCCTCGCAGTAACATTAAGGAAGCTTTGATTACGATACTCCGTGTACCATTCAGAAGACGATTTATCCTCCATCGTACTCGGAGTTCTGGGACTAGCAGCTCTTTTGGAATGCACCAGCAGACTATCTTCCGAGGGGAACCTTCCGAACGAAGTCACCGAACTACCTTTCGAACTACCGCCCTGATGACCGGCGTGACCGTGGCTCTGATACGCGGAATCGCTCGGGGTAGTCCTGCAGGACTCACAAGCACCCACTCTCACATCCTGCGCGACACTCATCTCCTTCAAGCTTTTGCGAACGGTGATTTTCTCGAACTTGACCACTTTGGCTCCATTGAGCTCGCCTTCCTCCACGAGCCTCTCGTAACTTTCCTCAAAAGACGAGTCGTCGCCGGATGTTTCCAATCGTTGACTCCTCGGCGACCATACCTGTTCAAAAAAACTCACCCGGTCTCGCAGCTGACCACGTGGTGACCCTTCACTGCCGGCGCCAACGTTCATCTTCTTGAAAGCAGGACCTGAGTCCTCTTCGTCCTCGTCGCACATTTTCCAGCTGTCGAGTTGAAGAGATTACCAAACCTTCAAATTTTTCAGCACTGTCAACCGTCCTGTCATCTTGACAGGTCCTTCAAGACTTGGCAATTTTGCAAGTGGAAATTCAGAAGATCAAAGGAGAATGACTAAAAACGACTTTAAAACACCAGCACCTCATTAGCACAGGCCACGTTTATCTTGGAGCGAGATCTAAAAGACGGTCTCAGGTTTCGAGTCATTCCAAAAATCAATATCACCGAACGAAGAGACAATGGAAGAAAAATTGGTATCTCTAATCAGCATTCGTTTACTGCACCGACACTTTTCGTGCCCCCGTGAACCTTCACCTCTGTTCCCTTATCACAACAGGTTCAAATGATCAATTCCTTTTGACACGATTGCGAACATCCTCGTTGACACTTTGACGTCAAGTTTTTTGAAAAACGACTTTCACGACTGGCTGTCACGTGTCACACGTCTGACGAGAAAAAGCGTGCGAAAGGACACGAGTACACGGTCGGGACGATATTGCGGACCGCGCAAACGCCGGTTCGATACTGGTGGCGACTGGTTGGCCGACTACAACTCGAAGCGTTCTCTCCTTGCTCGGTTCCACTACCGCGCCCTACCTCCTACCGTCCTGGCAGACTCCTGCCAGTCCTACCTGCCTCCGCACCCCAAACTCCAGCGACCCCGTGCTTGCTAAGCAACCCTTGTTGTTGCTCGTGCAGTTGCACGCACGCGGAATTCTCAATCATTTCATCACACGTCGACGAACTCTCCGTAGACGTTACCAACATTTTCGGTCTATTAGCATGATTGCTCGGAAATGATGCTAGAAGTTCCGACAGAGCTTCAACCGTACAAAATCTTCTTAATTTTGTTAACTCGACTGTGATTTAACACCGAGATCTAAAATGAACCCCCAAAGTTATCAAAGAATTGTTAGAATTGAAGTATTTGTTACACGTAATATATATAATTATACATAATATAAATTATTTGTTACTTTTGTTCTTGCATTAAAATATTTTCCAGTTACGAAGTTGTTTCTTGGGAAGTTTTAATATTAATATTTTGTAATGATTGACAAATGTTGATTTAAAAAACAGTAAAAGACAAAAGACGAAAAAAATTATTTGCAGAACTCGGTAATGATTTTGAAGTTCGACTAATTGCGTTTGGAACAAAAATTGTGTGCCAAGTTTGCAGAAGGTATTTTGCATAATGATTCGGGAGTATTATGACATCATTTAGAATGAGAAGGATAGTTTGGCGCATACACATTACAATTTTATCTTAATTCGATACGATGAAATTTTATTTACAATCACTTATATTCACTGGTCAGAAACATTACGTAACTTGGTTTGTTGACATCAGAGTAAAACAACAAAAAATTGAAACAAAAATAAATAAAAAGGACCCTTGAAAAAGTACGCTTTAAATTTATAATTAGAATGGGAAAAAATGGTCAAACTTGAAAGATAGTCACAAATATGTTTATTACGTTTTGATACGGTCCCATGAATGAAATATTAAATTTGGTTTAAAATAATCATCAATTCATATTTGAATAGAAAAATTTTACTATTTTAGTTTTTGTGGTTGAATATTTGAATTTTGGAGATTTGAATTATTATAATATTGTTATATTTTCAGACTCATAAAATGCAATGGTCTGAAAATTTAATCCCTATTCATAACTTGACAGGAACTCATAAAAATACTGACTTCTCAGCGACCCGCCGTGTTTGATACTTTCAACGCCGAACATTGTGCAATAAGCCGGCGGGTCATTGTGAAACAGGTTACGTTCGCGGCGTGCCCACGAGGGCATGCACGTGCACGCGTTAATTTATGTTCCTCATCATTTTGGCAGCTTTACTACACTATCGTCTCCCACAAAAAATTTTACGCTCCCACAATAATGCACTTCCGCAATAGGGTTTTACAAGAAGAGTTCAGTTCTGCGAAACAGTGCTTTTATATCAAATATAAGTAATATTCAAATTTTCGATCCTTCCTTTAAATCTGCAAGACAATTTCATATTCAAAGAAAAATTCAAGTTCATAAAATCTTTAATTATTTAAACCATTTCATAAACTACAAAAATTTATCAATATAAATTACTAAAATTACAATCAAAAAAAAAATTGTAAATTATACAACAATAAATAACCTAAATTTTTCAGAAAGTATTCAACTAAGAATTAAATTTCGAATTGAAAAAAAGTTTTATTGAAATAAATTGGGTCTAATTTCTTTCTAAACTTTTTGATATCAACATAAATGCATTGTTCGTACGCACCGTCGACTAAGTAAATTGGGCAGACAGCTGCCTGACCCATTTTTGCAGTCCCTTGCGAAGTTCACCATGGGACACACATGTTACGAATCCACAGTCATATTGATTCTGGTAACTAACCCTCCACAGTTTCAAGTTAGACTGCGAATTTGAAATCCAAGTTTCTGTTATTGTAGTGTTACTTTGAGAAACTTGAGTGCACCTCGAGAATAAATAATATTTGCAGACATTCGATCTTGCCGTAAGGCTTATGGAGCAATAATAGGTATCAGGTGTTTCCGCGTGCCAAACCGATTTGTTCGACGACTGACTGACTGTCATCTGAATTATTGATGACACCTTGCTTAGAATCCTTTCAAATGACCGTGTCAAAGGTATTACATTCTACACAATCGATCTCACTGATTAACTTACATCTTTATTAATAGTAACACAATTTCTCCTCCCCCTTCACTACTTTTTTTCTGTTAATTTATCTTTAGAATTGCCAGAATTATTTTGGATTCAAAATTTCAAGGAGTCTCGAGAGTAGTCCTTCTGAACAGCACCTCGTCATTAGTGTCAAATCGGAGCACCTAGTCATTAGGGTACATTTAACTCATGCATGGAAGCGATTTGTTTTGCGTGACTAATTAGTTGGGAGATGTTGCACACGTACGTGATTGTCGTTGCCGCACTTGCTTCGTACGCAGTTATGATTCACAGATCAATTAAATTTCAGATTGGCAGGGCACGATGTCTTGCGGTTTTCATCGCATTCAATCTAATCGAGTGTCTTGTTGCTCACTCACAGGCTATTAATTCTTTTCCTACATTGTATTTAATTTGCAACAACCAATCCAAACAAAAATCTAATCTTACAAATTTAATTAATTCAAAAATTATCCTGTTATGCTTACAAAAAGACAATAGGAATTAAAAAAAAATTTCAAAAAGTTCTATTTTTTATTCCTAATTTTATTTGTATTTTTTTAAATTTGCTTTGTCATTATAGTAGTGAACTGTTGTTATTTTTTATACTGATAACAATTTAGCTTTTTGTTAGGATAAAAAATTGATCCTAGACTCGTCCTGATGCAACGACTGAACCACGAACTGTGCGACTGCACCAACGTGAATGGCTGCAGCAGGTGCTCGTCATCTCTATTTATAAATACTCACTCCGCGGTATTGTACAATCTATTTAGCCTCCCTGCAGCACGTATGTCAAGTCACGTGGCAGAGTGTACACGTAACTTCTCATACGTTACAATTGACGTCAATTAAACCTTCAAGTCCCGGTCCTCTATCGATCATCAAAAACGCCGATCAAATTTTACAACTCACAATTTTATCAACAATTTTGATCACTATTAGATCTACAACAGTTCGTGAGAGAAACCAAGAGATAAAATTTGTTCATGACCTATCCCAACGTGCTACTAAAATCATATTCATATCATTTCTTCGCAGTTATTTTTCAGTGACTTTTTGTTATTTTTTTCTCATTTTTAATTTTTAATTCAATGTTTTTATTTAAAATCAAATAAACTTTTCTCTCAAATAAAAGTATACTTGAACCTAAAGCTTCCAAACAAGACCAAAATAGCAAGATTGCTCTAGTTGCAGTCCAGACATAAGCTTTCTAACAATTTACAGAAGGATTTTACACAATGTTCATTCAAATGAAATTTATTTGAAGCTTTCGAAATCACTTATGGCTTGAGTGAACAACTGGTTTTTGTGCTTCCGGCTCCATTTTGCTAACACCGTTGAATTCAAATGGAAAATTTTTGCCCATTCAGCTTTTACTAATTGAATATTTCGCGACTAAAATAGCCTGATTGGTCTACTAGTTTTGGCCATTACTTCAGAATTTAATTTTCAAATGCATCAAAAAGCAGTATTTTGTCACATTCAAATGATAAAGTCAAAATTAAAACAATATATTTAATTCTTATGTTCAAAACAGTTTGCTAATTTGAGTTGGAATGTAAACATATTCATTCTAAATATACCGAATAAATAGTTGCGCAAACATAACGTATTTCGTATTCCCCATCACAGATCTATTAAAATGTCAGTAAGAACGTAAATGGGATTAAGTGCATAGCAGAAGTAGTTGCAGACATTGACATGGCTGTCATGTTAATGCACCTTGGCCAGTTGCATGCCATTTCCTCTTGACACTAATTTCAGTCAACACACATTCAATAGCCGATAGTGCTATTTTTTTAATGCAAACCGATTCGCCGAATTGGTCAATGGTCGAATGTCAAACGAAAAAAACAACAGTATAGGTCTGTGTGCCTCTTGTAAATTTAGTCCGATTGTGACTGAGTTCTTTGAAAGAGTCTTGTATTTATCCATCACTGCCCGATGCTCTCGATTTAGCGATGATTAAAAGTTCCTTCTCTAATCCATCGGACGGTTTTAATTGGTCCTATTGAACGAGACGTTTTGTGCACTTTATGCATCCAATAATTCGTTTTCAGTTCGACGGACAAACAATAAACCCACCATTTGTTAATCGATTTTTCCCTCTACGTTTATTTTATTTATTGATGTACCAAACTCAAAACCATTCTCCTCGAGCCTCCCACGTGAAATTCGCGAATTCAAAAATAACAAACGATTATTCAATCATCATATATTTTACCTCAAAACAAGAATTCATTCATCCGACTTTGAGTTTATATTCCAAGCAATAAATTGACGAATAAAATGATCTCTTCCGTATGTGACAATGGGAGATAAATTTGTCGAACCCATGAAGAATGGCGTTCAATAAAATAAATGTTCAAAAAGATGGAAAAGTTTTCATCCTACCTTGGAGTTGCTGAATAGTGGCCTGGTACTCGGCTAATTTTTCGTCCACGTAATCTTGACTTTGACTAGCAATGATCTCTGCTGTGCTGGGTCCGGAATCGGTATCGTCTCCTAAGTTCGGATCTAGAGGTATTCCCACGAACTCATAATCACCGGGATTATAAGGGGCTATCAAGTATTCCGGAGGTCCGCAAGGTATGGGCGAGGTTGTACCCCCAACCAAGGGACTCTGAAATTGAAATTAAAACACACGTGAGATTGCTTTTAAATTACATTTGAATTCCTGCGATAAAAAAAAGTTCCGTGACTGATCAGACATTAAAAACCGAAACAAACGACTCAATCGTGCCACTATCTTTCTTCAAGTACAGCAACCGCATTCTTTTATTATTAATTTTGTTCTAAAATTGTTTGTGGTTTCATAACTTTTCTTTACTATTATTATTTTGTTAAAGAAAGTTTGAAGAACTATAAGCTGTACTATATATAAAACTATAGTAAAGATAGCTTTTCAAGATAAATTAACAAGACACTTCTTTAATAATTCTAATTACAATTTTTACTTGAAGTTGTAAAATTATATAAATTATAAAATAAATATGTGACATACAAAAATGTATAAATAAATATAAATATTAGAAATATAATTATGTATAATGTGTGTTCATTTATATAAATGATAAAATGTTATTACCTGAACTTGCATAGGGATATAAGGCCTAGGCGCAACATTTCCAGGTGGAAGTGGGGAAGGCCATCTGGGTCTAGGGCACTGGATGAAACTCGACTGAGGACAACCGAACACCGGCGACATTCCGGGTGAAATTGGCATCCCAATAGGTACAGGACTCATTGGGTGCATTATCGTCGCAGGGTAAGCTATTGGCGAGGATATCGACCGAGGGGTCGAAGAAGGAGTCGGTGTCGACGGACCAGCTCGGCCAGCTCGGCTGGGAGCAGAGGGATGCGAGGGACCCGGGACGCCGTACATCGGGGACCCCAGACGAAACGGACTCGGCCCGCTTGGTCTCGGGGACCATCCGCTGGGCCCTGGGCTCGAACTCCGACCCAAGCCCGGACTACCCCTGTACGGCCCCGGAGGCCGCTGCGGCGGCTGGGACATCCTCTCCTATTTCGATCTTTTTTCGTTTTTATTTTCGAGGGACGACGATTTCATCGTTACTGAAAACAAAAATCAAACGATTATTTAAAGCAGTTGTCATTACTCTTAATGTTTCAAAATTATTATTGAAAACCTCCTGTGTTTATTTGGCACGAAAAAATTAGGTCTAAAATTATTTTTTTAACATGAGTTTTAGAACTGTTGACTTGGGTCTATTATTTTTAAATTTCCAGGTATCGCTGTTTTTAGTTTTCTTTCACTCACTCTTCGGTTGGCAGTAAACATTTTATTTTAAAAAGTCACTTTTACATCTCAATTTAAGAGGCTTAACAACTAATCAACATTGTGTTTCTTTGAGCAACCAGAAATAACTTCAATTTTGTTTAGAATCTTTGAACGATGATAAAAACTTGATTTTACATCTGTGCCATGTGTTGTTCGACGTGAAAAAATTAATTTTCAGCGACCCCTTGCTCGAGCGGCGCGAAGGTTCGCATTTTATTACTCAGCTTTTGTATTTTTAACCCAATTACGTGCAAAACAAAATGTAGATTAAGCGCAAGATTGTCAAAAATAAGTCCAACTTTAAAAGTTCATTCATTCACATCGTTGAATTTGCGGCCGCATAAAAGTGACAGGACACGACAGAATAGCAAAATGTATTTGTGCACGTGCCAAAATCTTACGTTCCCAGAGGCAATATTATAAATATTCGGAACAACTCCAGCCGCGATAGTCAATCAGTTATTCAGATCATTCAATGGACCGATTTTTGTCATCGCTACTTTTTTTTTATTCGCGAACAATTTATGACTATTGTTATGTTGACTGTCAAAACAAATATTTATGTCAGGCGGAACTCCACTTTATTTTCTCGATTTTTTTATTTCTTTTTCATTTTAAACAAAAAATCAATAAAAAGCGAGATTTTTTTCTGAATCAAAAAAAGTTCAAATTGAATCTAAGATGTAATTTGTAACCAACTTTTCTTGCAAATAAAAAAGTGTGTGGTGAAATAATTTTTAGTAAAAAAAAATTGGATCAAAATGATTTGTTGTAAAAATGATTTATGATAGAAAAGTTTTTAGAAAAAAAATTTTTTACGCAAAATGAAAAAAATGGTTGGTGCGTGATTAAAAACGCGTTCAGGTTCGACAACTTAATGGGACGGTGAGTCCGTCGCTCTTCAACTTTTTGGCCGGATACCGAGTGTAGGTCGACTAAAAATAGTACGATTTCTAAATTTAAAAATGACACTAAACTTATAAGATGTAATTTTTTGAAAAGATCTTAATAGCAATAAATGTCTTTTGAGACACAGGTACTTGGCCGAGGGACAATGCGCTATTCAGGCCAGAGCTTACATCGCTTCCTGACCAGAGCTACGGGGTGCTTGGCCTGATAAACGTCATTTTTCATGCAAAATTAAACTTTCGAGTGCCTTTAAATTTTCAGCTTCAGGCTTGTCTATTTCCATTACATCATTTATTCATGCAATTGTCTACGAACGATTCAACTACAAACTCGAAAATTCGACGGCAGATAATTTTCACAATATTCAAATATTTCAATAAATAAAAAAAATACTGTATGAACAACATTTTGTATCACAAATATTTTTGTTTCAAAAGTCTTATGAAAATGATTTGTTCATTTTAATTGGCATTGTAAATATAATTTTTTTTTCTTAAAAAAATTAGCTTTTAAATCTCTGTTTGACGTTCCAATCAATTTATTACAAATGAGATCATCTCAACTGATAAACATTGTTTTTCGTAATCTTTTTTATTACGCGTTATTATTTTATGTTTTTATTTTTTGTAAGATATGAAAATTGATAGCTTTGACAGAAATTGAGTCTAGCGGTCATCATTTTTAAATAGTTCCAGATGAATATCAAAAATAGAGGAAACAGTTGAAAAGATCTTTTGTTAATGAGATTTACGGTCTTGTAATATACGCGAAACTCTAAATCGCTAAATCCCAGCGTTTTTCAATAAAACATGAACGGAAAGATGCGTCAAACGAAGTGGAAACTCAGTTACATAACTCACAGATGCAGCAAGTGCAACTGTCAAATGTTGACAAAAATTTATTCTACTTTGTGGTTCAAGTTTTCATTGAAGTCAACATTTTGAACATTCACTATCATTTTTAAACATTCAAATTTATTAAAGTTTTCCCTAAAATTACTTTCAATTTTTTAATCTTTTAGTTTTTGTACATTTTCTTAAAATTTTTAACGATTTTGATATCAGTAGATGAAACATAAGATTTTGTTTGAGTCCAAAGAAAGTACACCATGAGTACAAATATCTACAATATTTAATTATAATCTGAGATCCATCAAATCTTGGCATGTGTCTTGTATCAATAAATCTCGAGAAATTTATGTCTGATCTAATAATATTAATGCGGTGATTTTAGGGACAGGCACTGGAGGATTTATAAATATTTGTTTTTCTGTTTAACCACGTTGCTCATTGTTTATTTAGTTAATACTCATAACAACCAGTTTTGATATTCTCACGTTCAAGTTTTGCAATGAGCCCAGGCAAAATATTCATAAAATGTTCAACAACTTGTTCAACAAAATTCAAACCGTTCTCAAATATTATTCTACTAAAAATTTCTCATTTGAAATCGTACAAAAATAAACGATACATTTGCAAGATTGTAAACCACTTAACAAACTTCGAAACAGAGAAATAAAAATTGTCATTTGTTTTTAGAACAATTTATGCTTCACATTATATCGTACGTTTTTGATTATAAAGATGCTTTTTTTTAACTCAGTTCAATGAACCAAAAGTTGTAAAGAGAGTCATACCTTCGTGTTCGATAATGTTTTTTTGAAAAAAATCCAATTTTGTGGTTTGTAACTATAACATTAACAGACCGACTACAAACTATGGAAAACCACGCGGTGTCGTAATTTTGCGGACCGATCGACAAGAGCGGTCGTTCGGATCGATCGAACTGCACGCGGCTATGATCGAGCGTGATCACGAAGAGACTGGCGTCGCCGCTGGATCATCGGTCCAGGCTCGGCGTCCCGACGCCCTGGCTTATATTTAACTTTGGCATCACTCGACATTCGACTTAACGTGTACGTCCGACCACACTGCTCTTCGCCTCTCATTTTTTTTCCTCGTCATTATCATTGTAGTAGTTTTCAAAAAAAAAATTTGTCAACTCGCATCTGAAACGAAATTTTCCAAAAAATTACAACCTTTTCTTTTTTCGTTTTTGTAACAAATCTTACGTCATCAGACCAATTACACTCTCTGTTTTGTAATTCCTCATTTTCATACTGTAAAATAGCGAAATTAATACAAATTAGAATTAAAATTTCAAGTTTTCAAAAATTAAATTGAATTTAATTAGAATTTTTGGATTAAATTAAATGATAATTAAAAATAAATTGAATAAATTTTTTTTTTAATTTATATAACAATAAAACTTTTTTCTAAGTTCAGTCATCGAGAAGATGTGAAAAAAATTGAAAGTCAATGAATGTAAAGTAGAAGTTTAAGACGAACGCTTTTAATTTTTTGAACGTTCACTTGAGATTAGGAATCATGCAGGAGCTGACGTCTGAGAGCAAATTCAGAATGCAATCAGCATCCACAACTTTCGATGAGTCGATCGAATTTTCAAGACGCGTGTCACGCATCGATAATTTTGGCCCACACTTTGTAAACAGCAGACCAAAACCAAATCCCTCAGTTCATCTCGGAGATGCTTCTATAAATGAAAGAGGTTTTTTATAACACTTGTCTGGCTACTGTTACGCAATATAGACATATTTACTTGCTCGAATCATCTACAACTTTTTTTTCTCGCTTTTCTTTTAACGACTTTCAACGTTTTACAAATTGTAAGATAATTTTATGTATGAAAATATAATTAATGTTCAAAACAATTCCACCGTCCCACATTTTTATTCTTTATGCGATTTCAAAGATTCATGATTTTAGCAAATGTATAAACATTATAAATCCGTGGTAATTTTAATTCAAAATCATTTCGCAGAAAAATTGTATTGAAGTGTCTACAGCTTATTTCATCTACTGTGACATAATAAAATTTCATGAACCAATTATTCTCCCCGGAATCACATTACAATTAAATAAACTTGTTTCACAACTGAGATCATCTATTATGGGTGTTTAGATTACCCCATGATAGTTCTCTTCGAATATAACGTCGCCTGTGTTGTTTTAAATAGAAAGGATGTAAAACTTGATCTGATAAATGGTTCAGTGCCTAAATGATCGTGGTGTATTGTCCCTTACTATTATAAAAGTTTTATCAAGAGACTTCAAACGGTCCCCACTTCGGTGACCCAAAAGCTTCGCAAATGATAACGTAGAAGTGCCACTAAGATTCTCACTGATTTTGTCATCAGAGTAGTTTTAATACTGATTTCCTATGGGTCGGAAAATTGGCTCAAGAATCCTAGCAAAAATTCATTTCATAAGCTGATAACACACCTTCTCAATAAAAACGCACTTCTTTCATTTTATTTTGTTCAAATTAAAACTTTTTGAATTTAAAATTGTTCAAGATCAATTATTTTTCTTTTTAATAAAATTTTTATAGTTTAAAAGTCAGTTGAAATTAACATTCTAGAAGTTTGAAACGTTCGATTACATTCTTTTCAAAATTATATATTTTAAGGGATTTAAAATTGTTAATTTTGAGAAAATAGAACAAAGTTAAACCATTTTTAGGTACGCTAAAACTTTACCAAAAATAAATAAAAATATATGCGTATCAAAATGGTACTAAAAAAACCTAGTTATGGGCGTTTTGGGTCGAACCACAAAGTGGTTGTCAAAAATGAAAAACTGGTTTATGCTAGTTCAAACTTATTCAAGTTCACTTTTTTTCAAATTCTTAGAAGAAAATCTTTTAGACCCTTAGATTCGAGGAATTTTCTAAAATTATCTACTTCGTGGATAGTTGGGACAATAGTAACAGGTGGGGTAAATGTGTCAATATCACATTCATAAATTCATTTTCAATCATATTTTCTAATATTTGAATTTATTTTTTTCATTCAAACCTTCTAATTTAATTTTACCTGTCCATAAAAATTCTTATTGTTCAAAACAACAACATCACATTTACAGCAATGTCACAATTACCCAAACTGTCTTCCACATAAAATTTGTATTAACAAAATCAAAAGAAACAAAAAATTCCAATTTTTGCAAAAAGAAAAAAAACAAACAAAAGCTGACAAAAATAAATCAGAACGTATAACTAAGCGTGAAAGACGGTATGCAAAAAGCAAAGACGGATCAATTTCCGGTACTTCGGGTGAATCCGCAAAGTGGTTGTCGTACACTCGCATGACGTACGGTTTTGATGAATAATGTCCGTTGCGTATTCTTTCTCTCGCGCAGTTGGTCTGGCTGTGTCGGTGGATCTCCAAATAAAATGGAACCGGACGACATCCGCAAGTAGATAGACCGTAGGTTGATGGAAACGATTAATGAATGCGTCGAATGAATAGCAGTCGGTCGGTTCATTGTTGCGCCAGTGAGTCGTCAGTCGTCGGTGGACGGTACCGGCCGTGGACGTAAGTGCAAGTCGGCAGCAGTGCGCGCCCGTACGAAGTTGCTCCCGGGTGGCCGTCTCGCTATGCACCATCAGCTGCACCAATTCGGCGACACCACGTTATCGCGACCCCTCGTTTGCATCGCGCTTTTAATCGGTGTTCTCGCTGCGCTCACCAGTCATGCGGTCGCCGTTCACCCTTTTCAACTATGTGAGTGATCGAGCCTTATAGTTACACGTTTTCATAGTGCTTTGCAACCCGCCGCTCTACGCAAATCGATACCACCAAAGTGTGTTGAACTTTGTTTTCCCGCGCTTCAAAAGTCACCCTTTTTCGATCATCCCTTTTAAAAAAAACCCTTCAACGGAAAACAAACTATCCAATTCAGTGTAAATGATAACCTCAAGTTTCAATTGTTTTACTAAAAAATTTCTGTGAGAGAAATTTGTGATATAAATTTTGTGACAGTTTTGCAAGACAACTGACAGTATCTTGTCATTCTTTTGTCAATTGAAGTTCAAATTTAAACGAAACAAAAAATGAAAAATTAGTTTATTATATTGTAATTTTGTTTTTATGAAAAAAGAACGCAATGAAAATGTGAAACAAAAATTGCGATCGTTAGAAATTGTTATATTTGGTTGGCGTACAGCCCGAGTTCGTTGATCTTTATATTATCTTGCAGGAAATAAATCCGATCGCATTGTGTGACGCAGTGTTTTTTTCAGATTTGGTCGATAGTGGAAGTGCCGTTCAGAAAAGTTTTATCCCTGATTTATGTTATTGCGGAAATAAAAAAATTGTCAACGATTTTCTCTTTAATTTTGCTCTTAAACTTGCTATCGATCAACGAACCACGAGTGGCTAACGAGTTTGAACTTACATAAGACGTTGAAATTATTTCGTTTGTGAGCGAAATAATATGTTGAAAGAAAAAATGTTGATTCACCTGTTGCTTAAAAAGCAGTCGAAGAAAAGGAAAATTTACAATATCATTATTTCTGCACCTGATTAGTCTGATAATATCAAAACGTTATCCAAGCCATTAATTTTCTCAAAGAGATTTTAATAATGAAAAGTCGAGGATTCAGAAAGTCCTTGAAGAACCGTTTTAAACCGCTAAAATCACTGCAAAATATCAACCGCAAATGGAAACTAACGAAATCTTGAGAGAATCGATACCATACCCCTAAGGAATTTAAGCCCTCCTGCACTTAACTTTACGTATTTACGAGCCGAGTCTTATCTGAGTTACGAGTGATAGTAATTGTGAATCCATTACCATAAGGATAAAATAAATTTAAAGATAATCCAAGAAATTCAAACAATGTTAAAAAACGTTTTGCAGAAATCATTTCTCAAAAAGTTATCTCAAAAAATAAGTCAAGGAATAATCATTTCGTTTCAAAGACCTTGTTGAATTATTCATCAAGGGGCTGTTTTAACGACAGGGTTATTTTTCTTTTCGTCGTAATAGATGTGCTTTCACCCAATCATTATGTACTTCAGTTTTTCATCGAATTTTTTTTTTATTTGTATTTCTTTATTTTTTTGTGACTCAAACAAAATTGTTTTTTTATGTTTGAAAGTTGTGTGATTTGAAAATTATTTTTCCAGACATTTTTGACAAAATGTTTGGAACGAAGCCAATCCCAATACGGAGATGAATCAACCTGTTTCAATCATAAAGTACTTTTTGTTTTGTCACGCTGCATTTAATCCAGCGAGTGTTGGACCGGCTTATTCTGGTCGACCAATTGAATTAACTGATTCTGACACATTAATCGTGACACGAACCGCCGCCGGACTTTGCGTAGTTAAAATTTGATTGCGTCATAAATTGAACCCTATTGGAAAATCAGCCCGCATTAGCGAGTTTTGAATCAACTTCCGATAGAACCGGCGGCGTTTTTCGCGACCTCCATTTGTCTTTCATGGTCGTGTCAGCCTCCTACAACAGACGGTAAATTTACTAAACTCGGTCTTGAGCTATGCTATTTACGTGTACATGTACGTGCGTACACCGTTTATCCACTTAGAGACCCTTCAACAGCCTGATTTCATACGCACTTAGCAGCCTCACCGCTCCTCTTATTTTACAACTCGATCCAGCTACCGCGTCTTTTTCTTAAACGCATCTTATTTTGCCACTCGCGTTTCCTCATTTCTTCTACTTAAAACTGATTTTTTTTTCTCCAGTTTCAATAACTCAAATTGGACAATTTTGTTGTAAAATGCTGTACTCACAAATGGTTCTCTTAAAAAAAAAAAACATTTATCATTAATTTTCAGAAAAAGAGGCAACATTTCCCATATTTTCCAAGCACTCTTTTTAAATTAAATTTATAATTTATAAACATTTTCTACTAAAAGAAAGTATTCTAATTTTATTTAATGATCATTATTATTATTCTTATTATTATTATTATTCTTATTATTATTATTACAATTATTTTTTGTAATTTTATGACGTGTAAAATGAATGTAATTTGTAATCAAATTTAGGGGAGATGAGTAATTAGTTCCGTCGACTGTTCATTAGACTTTTTGCTATCATAACTTGTGACTGCATATTACGAAGTTACAATTTGCGTGTATGCAACATTGTTTGGTAATGGATTAACTTAAAAGCCATGGCAGGATCTATACTTTACCGGTATCAGAATAACCAAAGTAAATTACTAAATAAAAAAACGCAGTACTTCCGATTAAAAACAAATAGAAACGGTCGACGAAAATTTATAGCCCATGAAAGGGCTGTGTTATGCAGGTATTAATGTAAAAATTGCAATGTTCAGGGTGCACGCGAGACTGCAATGTAAACGATCGATCGTTCGAACTCCTTCATCGCTCTAATATCAGTGATGTTTATGATTTTCTTCTGATTTTACTTGATTCTAAGCACTTTGCGAGTTCGTCACAACTTCTCGACCATTTTCAAACCCTATTTTCTAACTGTGATTTCTGTATTCAAATTCAGACGATATAAACAAAGTTATGAAATGACATCGTTTTTTAATTCGGGAATTTTTAAATTTTAAATATATTTTTTAGTAAATTCAATTTCAGTTAATTGGAGTAAACCACTATGGAACGAAACCTGGACGGATCGATTGAAAAAGGATCTTTTGTTAAAATACGACAAATATGCTCGTCCTGCTCAACATTACAACACGACTGTTGTTACCGTGGATATCATTGTACATCATGTGTCATTGGTAAGCGCGTTTTATTATTTTTCATAATTTTCAGTGAAATAAATTAAATTTTGCAGTAATTTTTAAGTAATATTCAGAAATGAGTTTTAAATAGAATGATTTTCAGATAAATCATAGATGATGTGAAAAAACATTTGTTATTTGCAGGATGATGTGAAATCAGTTCTATCCGTTCACGCATGGTTACAAATGGTTAGTTCTCAAAACTTGATCGTCCGAATGGTTATGAATAATGAGCACTAACAAAATGTAACGTCTGTAATTTTTCTAGGTGTGGACGGATGAGAAGCTTAAGTGGAACTCCTCGAGGTATGGAGGCCTCCAAGAAACTCAACTAGGTAGTCACGAAATTTGGCAGCCCGATATCTATCTTTATAACAGGTGCAAATGAGTCGACATAAACGTCCATCAAAGTGACAATTTTAACTGCTAATGACCATAAAATCTCATTCTTAATTTGATTATCCAATCATTTCTACCACTTCATAATCTATATTAAAAGTGGAAAGTATATCTTACTAAATTGTCAATTTCTGATTCACATTAATGATTGTTATTGCATTCAATCAAATGTCCTCAGCTAAAAAACATTCAAACAGTAATTAAAATCATGAAAAATTAGATTTGAAAATTGTTTTAAGCATTGTTAAACATTTTACAGCTTTTTAAATTTTTAAATCAATTATAAGTTTATAATAATCATTGTTACATTAATTTTTTTCCAATTGAACAATCTGATTCAAAAGTACTAATCAAAGTTTGAAACTAAAATTATTTTCAGTGCCGCTGGAAGTATGGTAGAACATTACGGTGATACTCACTGTTTAGTCTACGAAGACGGCACGGTATTTTGGATCCCTCCATCCCACTTTCTAGCATTTTGTGACTTGGATTTGAAACTGTGGCCTTTCGATACCCAAAGGTGCAACTTACACCTAGGGTCCTGGATGTTTTCAGGTGACCAACTGGACTTGCGTCTTGGCGAAGAAACCGATCCAAATGTAAGAAAAGAAAATTGTTCGCTGTTGATTAAAAGGAAATTCTTAAATTGAGATTCAGTTTTATCATGCCATTGAAATCAGATTCAAAATTTTCAGAGTGATCTTTTGATTAGGAATTCCGAGTGGAAATTACTTGACATTTATAGGGATCGAAACATTCATCACCACTCATGCTGCGACGAGGGTTACGTTAGTTTAGTATTCAATTTTACAATAAAAAGAAATGCCTTGCTCTATTACAATTTGATATTCACACCTACAGTGCGTAAGTACATTTTCAATTTTACTTTTTAATTAAAAAATTGATCAAACATTCCAACAAATTCAATTTCAGAAGTTTAAATTTTTCATGTCAATACTTTTAAATAAATGTCTTTTTACAGCTATTGTTTTTCTCACTTTGATTACATTTTGGCTGCCACCTCAAAGTGAGATGAAACTGACATTGGGAGGCTGTACAGCTTTGATAGTTACAATTATTCTAATTTATTTAGGCAATAAAGTACCGCCATCGGGTAATAGCGTTCCTCTTATTGGTAATTATAACAAATTTATGTTTAATCCAAATTCTTTAAAATAATTAGTTTTCCCGAAAAAAATGTTCTGTTTAAATTTCAGTAAGTTTTTACACTGGTTGTCTGTACCAAATCACGATCTCGCTCGTGCTATCCGTCCTAGTAATAAATATGTCGAACAAAAAGTACAGCGCGTCCGTGCCCAGATTGATCAAACATCTTCTGCTAACAGCCCCTGTCTCATATCTCGGAGTTGCAGATCTCATAAAAACCGTAATTAGCTGTGCAAAATGTTGAATTAAAAAAAGTTTTTTTAAGTAATGCGATTAAGATGTAATGGACGAAAATAAATTTTGCAGATCAAATACCAAAGACCCAACTGCAACCAGGAACTGCACGAAAATCATGGCGTCATCAGCGACGGTGTGACGTCGCACAATTACGACGACAGTGACAGACTGAATATGATTCTTCCCATGCATAACGTGGTTCATCTGGAATGGATTTTGCTTGCCACGGTTATTGACCGATTATCATTCATCATCTTTTGCGCCAGCTTTAGTATTATGGCGATATTGTATATTACCTAGGCCCAAAAAACGCTTCACAACATTGTTAACAGTGTCTTTTTTTTATTAACGTTTGTACAATTTTTCAATCATTTTATTTTGTTGATTGCTTCGTTATGGAACGAAACCTTAGTTGAATTTGTAATGAATAATCACGCGAACGTAAATAATTAATCATCAAGTAGGATTTAACGTTGAATTTTGAATCACACTTTTTGTAAGTAGTCCTTCTTGATCATTAAACGAGTTGTAATTTATATAATCAAATCGTATCACAATCAAAGAATATCCTCTGCATTGTAAATTGCCATCGACTTATAAAAAAGGATTTTATTGTCATAGTATTATCCGCCGAGTATTATAATTATATACATAGCGAATGATAAAGTATATAAAAATATTTATAATGATAGTAGCAAAACCAAAGATAAAACAAAAATCGACTGAGAAAAAAACGTAGTTTACAGGCGTGCGTCCGAACGATTGTATAAAAATTTCACGATTCACATTAAACATCGATAAACTCTGAGAAACGTTCAGTCATTATGTTTTTTGGTTTTTTTTCAATCCCAAAACGATTGTGAATTCTCGTCGGGCTGTGAATACGAGTCGCATTCCTCGAGAATTTGAATTAAAAGAATACCATTTATTTATTCTTCATAATAAACAAAAATATACATAAAAAAATACTTCGACACTACGCGAAGGTTCAAATCTTGATACAATCTTGTCTTGCGCCATTTATGTTACTCTCAAAATGTGTCCTTCGCGTTCACAGCCCGTCAAGTCATTGACTAGAACATTTTTCTTCCTATTATGCATAACAAGTTTCAATTGTATAATTTTACAAAAATACGTTTTCCATCTATGTCAAATTTTTAGGCTTCAACATCAAAGCTATTAACATCGATGAACATTATATTAATTCGGGCCTTTGGCTGGAGTTCATTTGTTCAGTGCTTTTTATTTAATAAGTTATTGCTACTTGCTGCAAAACTATGTCTCCAGAAATTCGTAATGTGTCGATGATGGTCGGCTCCATCCTGTGCCTGAACTCGGATATCATCTTTTTGCCAAGCCATATTGTAAAACTCTCGATCTCACATCTTATGCTGGAACAAAAATGCGACCAATTTTGTTACTGAATTCAAATAAAAAATTATATTACAAATTGAAATTAACAAAAAATTTTTTTTGTAATTTACGTTAACAAAAATTCCCTTCCAGGCATCCACGACAAGTGCCCCTCATGTCGTTCTTCGCTACCCCAGGCGCCATTGATCCAGTAGTTCATGACAACACATGTTGGCACGTTTCCATAATGAAATCTCGGATTCAGATGGAACGCGATAACTGGATGCGGATATATTGCTTTGTTCTTTTGTAGATTTATAATAAAACTGGAAACACAAAAGTCAAGTTTCAAAATTTTGTAACACTTACGTTGAACAATAATAACATTGGATACATCTTACGAATGGGGAAGCAGTTTCAGCCTGCCTTTGATAAATAAAATTGCACCGCACGGAAATGATTTTGGTACGTCGATGATAAGTGGCAGCTCCTGAAAAAATAAAAACATTTCATCTCATCTGTTTGAAAATTATGAAACAAATTGTTCAGTTGTTGAGTTCATGTTGAACAAGATAGTGAATTCAATAAAAAAGAGTACAAAACTTACTAAATTATTTTTTAGTGGTCTGTCATCAGTGATGGTAAACGACCTCAGAGGTCGACAAATTTTTGGATCTGGATAAACGTAAAGATTTGTTTGTCGAACTTTGGTTTCTTCGATATCACCGTCTATCAGAAGTGCTTCGATTTCGGGTAAAGGTACCCTGTACCAAAATGAGCAAAAGTGTTCTCCATCTACTGCTACCTGTCTCAGAAAAATTGAATTAAACAAATATAAATTTTCATTTTTTAATTTAAAAAACAAATTTATACAAACCTGAAAATCACTTATGGTGCAAAAAATTATGAGATGAAAATATGAATTTCGTTTGAAAACGAAACCGTTCGCTCCGGACGGAGAGTGTGTTTCTTCATCTTGCCAATAATTTTTGCTTTTCGAATTTCTCACTACGTAAGAACGATCGAGTCTTGGGTTGAAATGAAATGCGATATTCCCTGGAGTTTTACATAAAAAATTTATTGCAAACCTGAGTGGAACAAAAAAAGCGTTAGATGGTAAATGATCGTTGTTTAATAAATAAGACAATTTTACTCAGATTAATTTTAGAATTTCAAAACGGATTTATAAGAAGTTGTAAAAAATTAAAAGTTATTATAATATAAATATAAAATAATATATATAATATAATAAATATAAAATATAAAAGTTATAATAAAAAAGTTATGTAAATTTATTAAAAAAAATATTTTTTGCTGTTCTAAATTACATATGTAGTGTACGAAACTTTTTCAATAAAAAAAAGTACAGTAGAATCTCGTCCAGCTGACCGCCGCCTAGCCGACCGATCGGCTATACGACCGAAATTCGTCCGCCCAACCGACGCCTCTCCGCCGAACTTGTATCCCCACTCTTACGTACATAACCTGACTTCGCGGCGCTTGTTTGAAAAAACTGGAACCATTAGAAACCTGGACTGAATATTTAATTTCAATTTTAATTAAAATCAACGTCTAATTATATTAATTGGTTAGAAAACCGTTTAAAATGACACCTTGTTTACTATTACCCGAATACAATTTATGTACAATAACAATAAAATACCTTTCTTTTTGGGGGCAGGTTCCATTTTGTTTATTAAACTAAATCGTTTAAACAATTGGATTAAGAAACACTAATTATTTATAACCAAAATATAACACAGTTTACAAATAAATACTTGGAATGCAACAATGGTCGCCTATTGTTTTCGTGCGCAATGCATTGGCGCGCAGATCGATCGCGCAGTAGAGTGGGGTTACGCCACTTCCCCTCACTCGGTCGGCTGCCTTGCTTCGGTCGGGTGGACAAGATTCTACTGTAACTATAAATTATATTATTTTATCATCCAAGAAATGTATTTTAATTTTCAATTTGTTTTGTCCAGGTATTGAACTACATTCCAGTGATGGCCAGGCCGTTAGTTCTCGGTCGCACTGACCATCCAACAATTTGGACTCCGGTGTACGCGGACATAACCGACCCGAAGATGACCGACTGGTTGTGGGAGCAGGAAGAAAGTGCTAAACAAAAGGAACGCTTCACCATCTATCGGAAGGTGAAGAAAATCTTCAGCAAGATGGAAGAAGAGGAGATGTATTTCAACAAACGAAGGAGGTATCGCAAAAGTCAGGCCCACCTCAAGGGATACAATTACAGACTTATGACATCAGTCAGTATGCCTGTTTACGACAGACGGGACAACGCGGTGAGTTTGAGTTTTTATATCTGAATGCAGTTGAAACGGAGTTATCATTTGGGAGATGGAGATATTGGGAAATAATCTCTTCCTTCGTCCATTGTACATTTTTATCTTCTCCGACCTTTAATTTTTCAGAGCAAAGATACTGGAAACATATATTCAACTCTTTTTTTAATAGAAATGAAAGACATGATATGATACAAAATATGTCTCCAAGATCTTGAAGTAATACCATGTTTATTCTTGCGATTTGCGAGGCACCGAGTTGTTCCAAGTTTGAAGAAATTATGTGTCCACAGAACATCACCAAGGAAGTCCTGGTGAAACAAGCTTACTGGGTGACAGAGACACGAGAGGTTGGCAGGCAAAAGAACAAGCAACATTGTTTCCATAGTACCCCCTCGTTGTTCCCATTTATTTTCAATCCAGATATCAACTAAGCTTTCCGAGTAATCCGGTCTCAAACGATTCTGTTTCAAAAGAATCTCAAACCTTGATAACAGGGATTGCAAGAAAGCTTAGTCTTGGCATCATGTAAAACTATCTTTTGGTGATCGAATTTCTTTCAGATTTTATTCATAGCTGAGTGATAAACAACTAGATTTACAATTATTTAGATCTCCTTTCTTTCGAACTCTAGTTAGGTATTTAGGCAGAGTTAATTTTTTGTCAATTTGTTAGAAACCCTTATTCAAAGTAGAAAATAAGAAACCCGCCTGATTTTTTGACAACAGAGTCGTCGTATTTACAATAATCGTAGAAGAAATTGAGCAGCTTACTGAGGACTTAGAACACGATTGGAAACTTAATTCGACTTGTCAGACGTTATTCTTGGTAGAGCAGACGTTTTCATACCAATTAGTGTGTGACTGACTTTGTTTGATTGATGAACACCTCTGGTATTCTGTGCAAGAAATGGACCGATGACGAGAACAACCTTGCCACTTTTATATACTACCGTTCGTTGAGATGAAGTTGATAGTACTCAATCTCGTCTTTTGTTTTGAGTAGTTACAAATTGTTATACATCTTGAATATATATTCAGATACAGTTTTCCAGTTGTACAGATATTGTTTCGTTTATTCATAGTCGGTGATTGACAATTACAATGTTAATTAGAATAACAATTGCAGATTATTTTTCGAGATATAGATAGTGTGCTTTAGATCATGCTAATCGATTATTAAAAGTGAGGTATATCAGTTGATCGATTATATCAGTTAGGTACAAAAGTTCAATAGATTGCATTTTACAGACAAGAATCGCTGATCTGCTTGGAGTGGCTGGCACTGATGTACCGATTGAAGAGATACAAAAGTTAATGAAACCGGATATGGTAACTCAAATTATTTTAGTTTCCCACTTCTTATCGATTTAACATTTTCCATACGACTCAACATTCTTTTTATTTTGCAGCTTGGTGTTAATGGTTATGCGTTTATCGTTACAAACAATGGTTACTTATTGATTCACCCGGATCTTAGGCCAACCGTAAGTCGACACTTGACATTTAAAAATAAATTAAAAACAAATTCCACAGATCTGAATGTTTCTTTGATTTTAGTTCAAAGGGATCTTGAAACCTTCTTACAATAGTGTGGATATGGCAGAAGTCGAGTTACTTGACAAAGACGACGAGCCTAGAAGATTCAACGACGTGATGCTAAAGGTAAAAAAGAAAAACAAATTTTCATCTTTTATTTCATGTTTCGCGCAGTATGAAACTTTTTTCTTCTTGAATCTTGAATATTTTTCTCATGTTTCCAGTTACGAGACGAAATCATAATTCAGAAAAACGGGACTGTGATGCTGCACACAAAATACCATTACGACAACATGGTGAGTGGGGAAAAATGGTACATTTATCGGATTTTGTGATTCTAAAAACCGTCTCATACGAGATTCCTTTACAACATTACAGAAAAGAGTCGGCAAGATGTTGAGAAAGTACGACTACGTTGCCATCACAAATACGCCATTCACGTTGGTCGTCAGTCTACCAGAATATGGTCACAATGGAAGCTATTACGTACACGGAAGTGAGGAAGTACACCGTTCCGTTCTCAGTGGTAATAATTTTAGTTTAAATTGTCATCATAAATAAAAATACCATATTTAAATTTAAGTAACAATTGAATATTACTATTCCAGGCATTGAAGTGTCTAAATATTTTGCGGGCAATAACTGGCGCGTGCACCCCGAGTGGTCCTATTGCAAGTAAGACAAATTTTAACATATTTTTCCATTTCATTTCCATGATACTAAAAATTGGGGGAAAAAATATATATGAAAAAATATTTGTGCCACAGGTATCACTACTACGAGGGTGAACATAATTTCAATTCGCCAGAATCAGAATTGCGACACTTTTTAGAACGAGCTGGAAACATCGGATGGAAATGGCCAGACAAACCATTCAATAATGCCCCAAGTAATTCAAGTTCTGGTTCAGAATCAAGTAATAATAATGATTATAACGTTCAAATTTTGGCACGAAATTTGTGAACGTGATATTATCATCCGATTTATTCTTCTGTTACAGCGAGTACGAAACAGAACTCGTATTATTGCAATAGGAACCTATTTCAAAGTTTAGTTTACGATGCTCAGGTAACACAGTGGTTCGCAAACATCAGCTTTGCTCGCGAAGAAAAAGGGTAAGCATTTTGTCATTAACTTTCTTGTTCTTGTTTTTTTTTTTTTTTTTTTTATTTATATTTTCTGAAAATATCCAGGACGTAACTTATATCAGATTCTCAGACCAATTCTGTGGAGTTTTCTACATCCTGGGGATAACTGAAAATAGAATCAATTTTTCTGAACTTGAATTTTTTGAATTGAAATTTTATAATCAGTTAAGATCGATTGATCTCAGTGCATGAATTAGAGGGGTGTAAAAGCATGTGTGTATGAGTGTGCGAGAGTGTGGTAAACGTTATAGAAAAAGCCCTTGATCAACATGTTTTCAATCGACTCAGCGCACCTCGATGGTTTGTTATTCTCTGCCTGTCTATAATTTTTTAATATACACGTCATTATTGGATAAACAAGTGCACTTATTCATTTTACTAATACTTATCACTTTAACGCCATGCAGACTTTTAGCTAAGCTGATGAATCTCCTACCCAGGTAACGTCATCACATCGCACCTTAAGTTTTGTTCTCTGTAACTTTTCTTTTCATTAACAGTTTGTTTCTCTGCACTTTTGTATCTCCCCCCCCCCTCTCTTTTCTAAGCTTTCGTTGCCGAGTTTACTCCAGCTGTGAATTCCCACTTGGTCTTACCCGTTCTGTCCATCAGTCTTCGGATTTTGTATTTTTTCTTTTTGTTTTTGTTGTCGTTCTCGTACGTCCCTTAATTGGGATATTACAAGTGTCGGAGACGGATATGATGGATGACAAATTTGACTGTAGCTTATGATCAAAGTATCACCACGAGCCGACGGTATCTAAGTAGCTATCTTGGACGTACAAGATGTGAGGACTTGTTGAGTTGGAAAATTGTACTCACAAAAAACTACACAAGACCTGAAATTACACGAACAATTGAAAAACAATCAATTTTTTTAAACCAACATAAAATGACTCATTTAAAGCATGAAACAAACTCATCTTTCAAATTTTTCTCTTTTTTCTTCGCCTCAAAGTTATTCCGCAAAGAGAAAAAAGAATAACATCCGATGGACATTTTGCATACTCACTTTTTGTTATAACATAAAAAAAAAAACATTTTTGAGTATGAACTGCCAGCTTTTTGCAAGTCAAAAAATTATAATGAATTGTGTTGAAAATTGAATTAAAGAGTCGTGTCCTGATTGTAGACAAGAGTTTCAACAACGGTTTGGATTCACCGTGGCTTTTGTGGCAACGCACAGTGGGCTGACCAGGTGGCAGGATTTCGTTCCTGATAAAGATAACAGGAAGCCCGAGGAACACTTTAGTAACATGTATCCAAGAGCCATCGATGAAATTTGGTACAAGAGGGCTGTGGAACAGTATTACATTCATCCTGACAGTTTCGTTTATTCGGTCCCCATTGACGAGGCTGGAGCGGATAACACAACTTTGGTCACGGCTAGTCGAGCTGTATTCATAGGTACAATTTTTAGAATTCTAATAAACATTTTCTAATTGAAATTAATTTTATTAACGTGGGATATACAGGGTGTAACAGGAATATATGATCACTGATTCTACGAGAAATTGTAAACAAACTTACAATAACGGTTTAATTTTAAACACGTTTTTCGATTTTTCATCAACGATTGAAGAACGACTTCATTTTCGGATTGAAGTTTCAGAACATGAAACTTCATTAAAATGACATTTTCAGTGCTTGAGGATAGACAGACAAACAACATCCTAAAGAGAAAAAGTAGATGACAAGTGTGAATTGGCTTTTGTATCGATTGAATCGATTGATCGCATCTTTCAGCTAAATTCA